>JAJDFE020000323.1:0-38439 GCA_021527465.2 Geoglossum glabrum | reverse complement strand
CGCTGCATAAGGCTGCCCTGAATGGGCACGAGGCGGTAGTGCGGCTACTGCTCGAGAAGGGGGCCAGCATTGCGGCGGAGAACAAGAGTGGATCGACGGCGCTGCATAAGGCTGCCCTGAATGGGCACGAGGCGGTAGTGCGGCTACTGCTCGAGAAGGGGGCCAGCATTGCGGCGGAGACCGAAGATGGGTCGACGGCGCTGCATGAAGCAGCCCGGGGTGGGCGCGAGGAAGTAGTGCGGCTGCTGCTTGAGAAGGGGGCCAACACCAAGACGAAGGATATGGGCAGACGAACGGCACTGCACTTGGCCACTCAGAACGGGCACGAGGCTGTGGTGCAGCTACTGTCGAGGAAGAGGCTAACATGGCTGCGGAGGGCAGTAATGGGGCTGCCTGGTATGGGCATAAGGCGGTAGTGCGACTGCTGCTCGAGAAGGGGGCTAATGTCGAGGCGAGGGATAGTGATGGGCGGACAGCGCTGCGCTTGGCTACCCTGAACAGATGCGAGGCGGTAGTGCAGCTTCTGGCTTCAGTCACTCCGCTGACTCCATTTCGTTAATCAACCTACCACGGCCTCCCTGCCCTCCACCATAAAATTCCCTTAGGGATAACCAGCCTTAGGGAAGCTTCTCGTAGGGAGAGCCACCTAGAGTACAGCCACCTCTCATGAGTCTCCAGACACCTTGCATCTTTAGCGGGCGTAAGGTCCGGAGACTTCTGAGAAGTAGCTGTACATATACGGTGCACTTATGGAGCCTGCTGGGTGTCTCCCCCAGGAAAATCCCTCTAAAGCTGCTTATAGGATACTGAAGGATATTCTTCTTGAGGAATACGCACCATAAGGAAAGGAATTCGTAGCGTTTATGGGCAGTCCCAGGGAGATTTGTTTTCCGAGGCAGGCACATCCCGATACTTATAAGTAGCTGCAGGGAACCTTTTCCCTATGAGACTCTATCTCTAGGGGCGGACACTTCCTAGCACTTGTATGTGGTTTCGGGGAACGTTTCCGCTGTGAGATTCTTCCCTTGGGGAGGCAGATGCTTCCCGATGGCCATAGAGAGCACCTCAGGGGGAAATTTCCCTTGTGTGATTCTTCCCTTGGAGGCGCTACATGGACCAAAGGATATTAAAAACCATTTAAGATTCATCCCCTCAAGCATTTATGATACCCGAATTTTGCTATTTTACTACTCCCATCTGCTGGGCCTTTATTACCTCCTGAGCATCACACCATCATCACATCACCTTTAGCGCGTTACTACTTTCAGCCTTCATTACACCCACCCGGTTATTATATATCTACTGCAAAAAAAAAAAAAAAACCTTAATACTAAATGGGAAATTTCTTTCCTCAACACTTGAGCTTTTGTTCCGATGCTAGTAGTCTTTCTTTTTATGACGCCCCCCACCTTCTCTCTCTCTTATGGGAAAAAAAACACCACAGCGACCAAAACGCGCACTCTAATCAGTGAATATAACCTCCACCGACCTCCCCGCTCTTACTTATTTTTTTTCTTCAAGCAGCGTTTGCATTAGCGGTTGCAATGTCTGTGTGTGTGTGGATTTCTCTTTGGTAAAAAGGATGTCGTAAATGATTTGTACGTACATGTAGGCGGTAATAAGGCAAGTGACGTTGTTGGAAAGCAGCAACATCAAAACCTCTCATATTTGTCTGTCCCCAATTATGAGTGTTTCTGGGAGGGAGTCTGGCCGCTTTATTAAATTGGGCACGTGCAAGGGAGAGGCGGGCGAGCCCTAAGAGTGGGGTCAGAGCCACGACTTCAGCAAGCATTTCTGCCATCCATCATTTTTTTTGTAGAGAATTCCTCATAAGTGTGGTGTTTATTCCCCCCATCTTTCCGTGGCTTTTTATATCCTGATAATCTATTATTTGGGCTAATGATTTTTATTGCAGACCATCTTTGTCTCTGTGATGCATTCCCTCCCTTCTGCCTCCCCATGCGAGATGCCTGCAGCTATACTAGTAACCACGACACTCCTCCATAGCGAACGATGCGGAATCTCTGATTTATCCTAGTTGGAACTGGATTCATATCCCGCTTCGCGAAACTGCATCCCCGGCGAGTGGGCATGCAACATCTGTTTCAACTTTCTTTTGCCTCCACAGATGATAGCAGCTATCAAGGGCCATTTCATACTCGGCGTAGCGGGCGGGAATATGAGGCTTTATCTGGACGGGCTGAGCGGGAGGCAGACTGCGGGCAGTGGGGTGTGCACCATGTGGGTTTCCATATGCGTGTGAAAAGAAACAAAAGAAACGCAGTCTAAAAAGCAGAAAAGCAGAAAAGCCAGCGCAGGTCTCGACGTAGCCCAAATCATGGTGTGCGAGGTAAGAAAGGTCCCCCGGATTTGGGCATGCGAGCAATTGTCCTGTGGGCGACGCCCAGAAAGGCACGGAGACAGCCGCACGGAATCAGCCGTACAATATTGTACTATGGTATACTAGTAGGGTGCTTGCTGTTCTAAGGCCCCGGCAGCCACCTGCTGTGATTCCCATGCGTCAGGCTGATGCCCAGACTTTCTTAAACCGGCGGACACCCCACAACAATGTGCAGGCGTTGCAAGTACAGTATCCAGTATCCAGTATCCCCCTCCTGGAACATGTTGAATGATATGATTCAGTCGACATGCCTCTCTTCTTGGCCTTTGAGCAGCCAAGAGTCGAGCAGTGGAATCCCAGAGGCGGGAAGGAGTTCTAAATACCGCCGCATAGCCAGCATGAAGTGGCATACCCCTAGGGAGCTCTCGACAGGTTACCCCGCTCCGCTCCTGTTTATTGCGCTTTGGCTGCTTTACTTACTGTCTATGGTAGAATATGTCGTCGGCTGGCTACATCTATGAAGGCTCGTGGATCAACTGGAACACGGGTAATAGAGTGCTGGGCGCAACAATCACCTTGTCGTCCCAGAGAGCATCAATCTTGATCGCGTTGATTGCCATCTTCGTCAAGGTAGTCGGCGATCGCTTCTGGGCCATTCTCAGGTTCGTCCTGCACCAATGTCGTTCCGGTAGAGGCCAACAGGAGGCTTTGCATGCACAGCAGCAAGTTATTCTGAAAAACACAAGCTCTGATGTCGCGACTGTGTGGGAGTTTCTTCAACTTGCATACTACTGGCGCAACCATGCCTCTCGTTTATTAGGGCGGTGCGCACCCATTTCGATGCTAGCTTTCCTCAACTTTGCGGTTTGGACGGTGTCCGGTATTTTCTCATCCCAAATCGCGCGCGTCCCGGGCGGGAACGAAGTCCTCGTCCGTAGTCCGCATTGTGGGGCCTACATGTTTCCCAACGCTAGCGAATCTATGCAATATGAATACAATGGCCGGCTCCAGAACCGGACGCGAATAGCTGAAAGCTACGTAAAGGCGTGCTACGACGACAGGGAATCATCAGAGAACGAGCGGTGCCGTTTGTACGTGAGGCGGCAAATACTGTGGAAAAGGAACGCGGACGCAGAATGCCCATTCCAGAGCAAAGTTTGCAAAAATGGAATCAAGGCCTACGAGATGGACACTGGCATGGTCGATTCTCATGCAGTGCTGGGTGTCAACAGTAGGCCCAGCGAGAGGGTGCTCTACCGGAGACGAACCACCTGCGCCATTCTCAATACGGAGGACTACTCTAAACTCGTGGAGTTAGAGCCTATTAGTCTGAGTTTTGCCGAGTTCTACTATGGCGCAGTTATTCCAGGGTTCAACTTCACTTTTCGGGTGAATGCAGCAGCCGCACTTTCGAGCGCAGGGTACGATCTAAGGTATGCACTTCCTGTTCAGTGCTTGTCAAGCTAGTTTAGCAGGCTCCTAAGCATACATTCGCAGCGCTTTTTCGGACGCTGGAGGAACATTTACATTCATTCCCGAGCTCCAGCGCATGGACAGCGATTTCACCCTTATCTGGCTCAAGCCAAACTTTCTACGTTACTCCACCCCAATAGACGACCCCTTCTTCGCCGCCCATTCTCGTCCCAACATCACTTCCGCCAGTCCGATATACATCGCAGAAGCCCTTGCCTCCGTGATAGGATGCATAGACCAACACCAATTCTGCAACCCCAACAACGGGCAATGCACACCCTTGGGGCGTCATGACGTCAAATCAGATGCAGATGTAACGAAGAGGCTCGAATGGAATTCCGCGCAAGACTATACCCTCTTAGCCGTTAACCTCGTCCTTACTGACGCCCAGATGTACCATTCCATAGCCGGCCGCGGAGCAGCAGCGCTTAGAGCACAAGACACAGTCTACGAGAACAGCAACGGGCGGCTCCCGAATAACCAATGGACCATCGAACTCGAGACTTGGTTCAGCGTCGCGTTGGCGAAACTTCAGGCTGGCATTGTGGAATTCGCCACAGGCCCCGAATACACCTCCAACGGGCTATTCAGAAAGACCAACATCACCGGTTTTAAAGAGAGATATGACAAATTCTGTCGTATGCAGAAGGTCAGAACGAACGGAGGATATCAGTCGTTCAGCGTTTTAGGGCTGTGCATCACCCTCGCCGTCGGGTCTTTCATCATCACGGTGAGCCTTGTCCTGGATCCCATTGTTGGCCTGCTCCAGAAGAGCCAGGGCAGTTTGTACCGCACACTCGCATGGAAGACCGACTCGAAATTGCAGCTCCTCCGTATGGCAAATGAAGCTATCGGCATTGGGGTTTGGGAGGGTGGTGCAGACGAAGTCCCGGTAACGGTGAATAGAAATCAAAGACTAGCAGTACTAGATATCAGTGATGAAAAGCGTCCGAAACTTTGGAGGGGAGAGGAGGAGTCGGAGGAGGTGGGGGTAGAGCATGAAAATCCTCATAGATCTAAGAGTTCCACATAGGGTGAAGACGACGGGAATAGGAACTCGGCGACCGCACACGTGTGTTGGAGGCGTGTTTCCATTCCAGTCCGCAAAGCTGCTACAATGTACACGGAACGGCTTTATACCTAATGGTGGCACGGCACGTAAGGCGCTTTGGGTTGCAATGAAATTTATTTCCTTACCTACTTTCCTTTCCTTCCCACCCTCGGGAAAAAGACCATGGAATTTCTAAACACCCCTGTTTTACTCCGTACACACCATTCTTCCATCTCTATCTATCTATCTATCCATCTATTTCAAGCCCTTCTTCTTCTTTATGACTAATAATAAAAGAACCAAACGAGAAAATCAAAATGCTTTTTAAAAAAAAACACTCCCCACGTGGGGGGGGGGGGGTTCTTTCGCGAGATTGTTGTGATGTTGAAAATATTTCCGACGATTTTTCAGGGGGTTCGCCCGTTCTGCTCCCTCTTACTAGTCCGAGTTATCCCCCCAACAAAAACGCCCCTCCTGAAGCTAGCTCTCTGTTTTGGTTCCCTACGTTTTGCGTTGCGTTGCGTCCTGTAGGGCGGCGAGAAGTTATCCCGGAATGGAGTCACAATAGAAAGGTGGAAATTTAAAGAAAAAAAAAAAAAAAAGACAAAAACAAACTCACTTTTTGGATGGCTGTTTCAACTGATAATAATAATATCGTGTTTGTTACGTTACTTTGTTACAGTACATGTACTGTACTTCGTCACCGTCCGCCACGCACGTGACCCGCTGCTGCTTGCTCCGAGACTTCAAACCACGTCCGTCGGACTCAGAACTTCACATCTACATCTCAGCACACAAGCCACACCCAATACCCTGCGACGCCGCGACACCCAAAGAGCTATTGCACGACCAATTATCCTAATTGGGAAGCGTGTTGACGAGGTCACTGTAGTGGCCCGGCGTATTGGCCTGCAGAGGCAGTAGTGCGGCTTGGGAAGGGGGCGCGTGAGGAGCTTCTCCTCTTCCGTCTTTGAGGGGGGAGGAATCAAGGGCGTAAGGTTGTATACATTGTTTTCCTCAAGGGCGCGGACTTTTTTATTTTAAAATAAGAGCTGTATCTCGCGGGATTTGGACTGACCTCACGAGCGTGTTTCCAGTGCTGTGAGGCGGTGATAGCTTTTGAAAAGGAGCAGAGGGAAATAATTAGCTCATGCTAGCCATGCTTGAGGATCCGGACTCTGCTGCCATGTACCGCACTTCGGGCGTTCAACCGTTCCCGGATCCCAAGGACCCAAATCCAGAGCTGCCTCCCGACATCGTCGCACGGCAGGTGACTCTACGGGATCGCATCACGGTTGCCACGTTGATCCCCTTCTCGTCCGTCTCGCAGGTGCCTGCTTCGCTGCTGGCATACCTCTGCGACCAGCTGAATCGCGAGATCGAGAAGGGCGATACATACCCGTTTATCGAGCCAATGTCGCAGGCACGGTTTGGGCCGTACTGGTTCTCAAACTTTGGCGCTGTGATGCTGCTTGGCGATATAAGTGGCATCGACGAGATTGTTGAGGGCAAGGACTGGAGCCGGGAGTGCCTAGGCAGTTTCTACATCAAGCCCAATTATCCGGGGAGAAGTAGCCATGTATGCAATGGAGGTTTCTTGGTCACGGACGCGAGTCGGAATAGGGGGGTTGGGAGGTTGATGGGGGAGGGGTATCTTGAGTGGGCGCCGAAGCTGGTATGTTTCAGTCGACGCCATGCCTAGGTGGAGACTAAGCAGAGCTTCTGATCCGTGGATGACTAGGGATACACCTACTCTGTGTTCAATCTCGTCTACGAGACCAACGTTGCCTCATGCCGCATCTGGGACGCTCTGGGCTTCAAGCGTATCGGCAGAGTCAAAGGCTGTGGTAATTTGAAATCTTACCCTGGCCAGCTCATCGACGCGCACATCTATGGGCGTGACCTAGGACCTGAAGGCGAGGATTTTGTCAGCGAAGAGCGCTTTGACAAGATCCGCTTCTACCTAAAACATGGGAAGTATCCCAATGGGGCTGACCGCGCAGAGAAAAGCCGTCTGCGCTCCGCCGCGACACACTACAAGCTCGACGGAGAGAAGCTAATGCTGAAGGATAAAGAGGTCATCGGAGACCGCCAATTGCAATACGAAATCGCGAGAAAGATTCACGTTCAACAACATGGTGGCATTAACAAAACCACTGCGACGATTGCAGAGAAGTACCATTGGGTGCGTATTAAAGAGACAGTCAGTCAAGTCATCCGGAACTGTGTAGAGTGCAAAGAGCAAGCCAAGGCACCCGTTGTGAAAGCCGACAGTTTCACACCAGGCGGAGCTCCTAGCGGCAACAAGCGCCCTAATGGCAGCGCCAGCACGGGTAGCGGCAACATGGGGGAGAAACAAACTGGAGGCAGTGTCAGTGCGGCGGGCCGTATACTTGCCCTCCCTAGCTCACAAGAACAGGTTATGGAACAGCAACTACAGATACAATCGGTACAGCAACAGCAACAGCAGCACCCGCAATCACACGCTCAAGCCCAGTCCCCAGAAGACGTCGACGTGGACGTTATGATGCATGACCAGCACCAGCATCACCACCCACACCACCACCACCACCTTCAGCACCACCTTCAGCACCATCCACAACTCCACAGTCACGCCCATCACCAAGCGCCGCAGCATGTTCCCGTAGCCGTCATGCATGGCATGCCCGACATGCACGGCTATGGGGTAGGCATCCCACCTATCGACCCGCAGATTATGGAGGACGTCGCGCACCACCTCACGCAATACAACAACAGTAGCGGCGAAAGTAATGATCCTGATGGCCAAACGCCATCTAGCTCTACCCCCAATACCGCAATTGCGGCTCACCAACACCACCACAACCCTCACCAACAACACACAGACTACCAAGCCCTCCTCGCTGCGGCTACCATGGACCCCACCCGTCACCCAAACCCCCACCCCCACCACCATCACCCTCTCCTTGTCCCCAGTATGGACAGTAACGACATGGATGACCCCATGGATGATAGCAGCATCTCCATGCACCACCACCACCATCACCCTCACCACCCTCACCATCATCATCATCACCACCTAGGTGAAGAAGATAACGAAGCCATGGCTGCGAAGGCGACGGCTGCCGCGAGAGCTGCACAGGAAGTTATGAGGGATGATGTCAGTGGGGAGGATGAGGGTAGAGATATGCAGAGGAGGTTGTTGTTGGCGGGGTTTAGTGGGGGAGATGGAGCGGATGGAGAGGAGGGAGAAGGTGGTTTTGGTGGAGGATAAGTTCTTCAGCGGCGCGGTGTATGTGGTAGAAGGCCCCTCTGTTGAGGTTTTGGTTATTTATTCATATGACGTGGGGTGGATACAACTTAGCTCCCCCCCATACCCTGCCTACATCACGGTGTCTTGTTTCTCGGCGTTTGTTCAAGTTTGTCCAAGTATTCTCGTTTTTTATTTTTATTTTTTAACTTGTACGGTACAGTATGTACTTCTTTGACAATACAAATACTACTTGAGATATTTTAAAAACTCCTCAGCGACAAAAAGACGAGTTTTTCTTCGATTCCCTTAGTATGCGTCTCGGCTGTTACCCAGGGCGCTGAGTTTCGTTGGTTTTGCCACGCCGCTACACTACGGAGGACGTCCCGTCTGTACAACGCAACACCAGACTCCCCGGATCGCGCTGTTTGCAACCCCCGCACTTGACTTGTAGCCGCCCTTGACATTACAACAACTACTACTACTACTACTTGACAGCTCGACGCAAATATGGCACCAGGTGGACGTGGACGCGGGGGCAAGTTTGGCAAGCCCACAAGAGGAGGTGGGTTCTTTTCCTGTCGTCCCCAACTTGCTTACGTCAATGTTGATTCGAGTTTGTTGATTCAAGTCGCCTTGCGCTAACAGTCTGCGTCTCTTAGGCGGCAAGAAATTCAGCAAGAACCTTCGTCCGCTAGATGAAGATGGAAATCCAGTAGGCATGTGGGGTGTAAGTCAACTGTCTTTCATGAAATGTCAATGGGAGCTAACCTCCACACCTAGGACGTACCTCCAGAAACCGCACCATCCTCTGATGAGGAGGAAGAAGAAGAAGAAGAGGAAGAGTCTGAAGATGAAGAGGAGGGGGGGAAGGAAAAACCGGAAATGACGCGCGAACAACGCCGTGCAGCCGCAAAAGCCAAAAAAGAAGCCGCTGCTGCCCGTCGCGCCAAAGCTGCAAATGCCGCCAACCCAGGTGATCTCCCTCCCTCTGACTCTGATGAGGACGAGGATGAAGACTCCGATGCGCCTGCGCCTGCAAACCCAAACCATACTGCGTCGGCGCGCTCTCAAGCAGCTCGCGCACCCAGCGACCCCGCGGCCTCGGGAGCCCCCGGCTCCTCATCGCCCAACAGCAAGACCCCCTTATCCCAACTCTCCCGCCGCGAGCGCGAAGCTCTCCAGGCCCAGCAAGCCAAGGAACGCTACCAGAAACTACATGCCGAGGGGAAGACCGACGAGGCTAAAGCAGACCTTGCGCGATTGGCGCTGATACGGGAGAAGCGCGAGGCAGAGGCCGCCAGGAAGAAGGCGGAGAAGGAGGAGAAGGAGGAGAGAGAGCGGGAGAGGAAGAACGAGTTGGACGAGAAGGAGAGAAAGAAGAGGGACGCTGCCATGGGAAGCGCAAAGAAAGGCGGTACGGGGAAGAAGAAGGTTGAAAAAGCGTAGCGTAAACGCCGCCTAGCTCTTTCATTTTGCGAACTATTTATTTTTACCCTCACAAGCATTACTTGCTATCTAGAAAGCATAAACAACCCCGCACACTAGCAATAAAAAAAAAACACCAGCCTTCACCTTTTTTTCTTTTTTTTTCTTTTTTTTTTTCTCCTCCGAAAAAAGGAAGGGAAAAAAAAAAAAAGTAGGAAAAATAAACCCGTAGAAGTTGGCCACGGCTCAGCAAGACAACGTGTAAATTTTTATTTTTATTTTTATTTTTTCTTTTTCTGTTACATCTCTGCAAAAAAAAACACATATTCGCCGCCATGTCCCCACAAAAAATGTGATAATAAAAATTAAAATTAAAAAAAAAATTAAAAAAAGAAAAAAGCCCAACCATGAGATCCGTGTATCTATCCAAAGATACCTTCTTCCCCACCCTCCCCCCCCCCAAAACACCATATTGCTCCAACTACCTAGAACGGAAATTTCCCGAGGATCTCTATGAAAAAAAATAAAAATAAAAATAAAAAAAATTCCCTTCTTTCTCCAGCGAATTTTCCCCCGGCGGAATTTAATGTAATGTAATGGACTGGGATGTATTTTCATTACATTTTTTAATTTATTTTTTAATTTTTTTTTAATTGGACTATATATATATATATACTTTGCTCTTTTGAAATCTCTTTTTGGTCTTATCTGCTGGGTTGTGTCGAGCTTGATGCAAAAAAAAAAAAAATAAAACTTGGATAGAAGTAATACTTATTGCGTACTTTGATTGATTTTAATTTTTTCTTTTGTATATATATATATATATATATATATATAACACGCCGGATGGCTTTATTTGGGGGGAATGCAGAGTTGCAGAGTTGCGGATTTGTGGTGGAGGAGGTTTGGGCTTGGGTAAGCAAAAAAAAAAGCCTGGGTCATGGAATTTATTTATTTAAAAAAATTTTTTTTTTTAATTATTCCATTTTAATTTTAATTTTTCATTTTCCTTCCTTCGAAACAGATTTTTGGTTTTTTTAGAATAAAAGCGGCCGTAGCGGGTGAGCAAGCGCTCGGAGTTTTTTTTTTTTTTTTGGTTTTATTTGTTTTTTTTTTTTGACTTGACATTGATAAGACGGTGTGTGCAGAAGAACATGAAAATAACCTACACCCACACACACACCTACCTACCTACCTACCTACCTACTTACTTACTTACCTACTATAGTGGGCTTGGGTTCACACAACATTAGGTGTTCATTTTTTTGGGTAAACTTGTTGTTGTTGTTGTTGTCGTTGGTTGTTGGTTGTTGGTTGGTAGTATGGTTTATAGCCCCGAACCCAGAGCCCCGCCCCCCCCTGTTCTATCTGTGTGCACTGATCACCCGGTCCTCCCCTCCCCTTGCCCCCCCCGAGCCCAACTTTGCGTGGGTAACCCACGGGACCGGAAAAGCAAACACGCATACAAAACACACACAAAAACTTCAGTTTTAAGATCGTCGGCAATTTAGAAAAATTTTTTTTTTTCGGGTTTTAAAAATCGGGGGTGCTTTTTTAGAGGGTGGTGCGTGCGTGTTGTAGTAGCATTCCAACCAACTATTCTCTTTAGTACTTCTAAGAACGAGAGAATCCTTTTTTTTTTTTTTTTTTTTTTCCCCGAATTGGCATGTGCGGCTTTCTTGGAACTGCGAGGATAAATGGTTGGGTTGTGGTTGGGTTGTGGTTGGTTTGGATTGGGTTGGGTGGGGTTTGGGGGTGTGTGTGGCCCCGCTTGGATGCATTGCAGATTCTGAGGGGGAGGAGCTTTTTTTTATTTTATTTTATTTTATTTTATTTTTTTTATGATGACGGGGGGTCGTTCTTCGTGGTACCAACGTGTGGATTACGTTTGGATCGGCGGCGGGCATTTATTACGTTCATTCATTCCTTTATATTTTGTTTTTTATTTTTTAGTCCAAACCCAGCTAGGTTAGATTTTTCTTTTCTTTTCTTTTTTTTTTTTTTAAAAAAAAAACTCCTTGGAGGGGAGAGAGAGAGAGGGTTGCGGACAGACAGACGAACACTGTCTCAGCTTCTTTGCTTGGCCCCCCTGTTTCCGACCCGAGGGCTTACGCGAGCAGGGTTGATACAAATAGGGGTAGCGACGGCTGGATTGGTTCCAGAAGGGTTTGGGCTGTTGGGGGGGGATGATGGGTGGGGGGGAAAAGGGTGTGTGGCGAGCAACGGATCGTCGTTGGTGGTGGCTTGCCTATTTGTTCATGCGAGCTGGAAAAACTGTCGGTCGGTCGGTCGGTGCTGTTTGCCATCTGCCTAACCCTTTTTTTCTTCTTTTTTTTGCAGGTTTGTCCCAACGCAGTCTCCCATGTAATAATGTACATGCTTCGTACATACCATGTCAGTAGTACTATGGTAGAGTACCTGCACACGGCACGGCGGTTGCAGCTGCACAGCTTTGTTGCGCTGGCACGCAGCTTTGTTTCCCGGTCGCACATGATGCAGCTCGGATCGTGTATATTGTACTGTACTGTACTTGTTCTGTTCTGTTCTGTTCTGTACCTGTGCTCTGTGCTCTGTGCTCCGTGCTCTCTGCTCTGTGCTCTGTGCTCACATCCCGTGGCAAATCTGTGTGCTTTGCTGCTGCTAGAGCAGGTACCTGTATGTACTTGTACTTGTACATACTTACTACATTGATACGCACTTGGTACCTACATACAATCGGAGTTTCGCCTTCTCGCCTCGCTACCCGTTTCCGGCCTTTACCCCTGATTTCCTGCTCGCTCGCCGCAGGCGACGAGTTGTCCCCGAAGAGCCAGATGCCCTCCCCTCCCCTCCCCGAGACAAGTCTCTTCGGATGCCAGTTGTTTGCTGACACGGTCCGTTGGGAATTGAGAGCAAGCCAGTGGCAGCGAGAATCAGACAAGAGACAGCCGTTGATGGAGCCACTGAGACAGCAATGCTTGGTCTGAGCGTGTGTTTGCGGCGTTCACCAAGCGAATTGTTCTCGATTCACAATCCAACCAGCTCATTTCACTCCCCCCTCCCCCCCCCCCCCCCCCCCCCCCGGGTTGTGAATAATCCAACAACCGCCAGCTGGTGGCCCACAAGCTGAGCCGGACTCAGACTGTCGACCTTCATCTCCGTTGGCAGCACCTTGTCTTGGATCGGTGCTCCAAGTCTGCCGGGTCGCATCCCAAACTCCCGGGCATAAGCCTCCCAGGACGTTTATCCTGTCTTATAATCCCGATTTTGCCAAATACGCTCTCGCTTCCGCCCATCCAGTTTGTGGGTCAATACCGTATGGAGTCTTACGAGAACATGCAGAACTCCTCCTCTGCGAAGCGCGCGCCGCCCAAATCCCTGGACCTCCAATCCTCATCAGCAGCAGCCAGAAGAGGAACAGTCCATGACGGCTCACCACCTCGGACGCCGATCAGAAAATCCACCCGAACCGCCAAGGGCAATAATGGCGGCGCATCCCAGGCGCTTAGGCTGCGCTCGCCCTCTCCTCCGCCCCCCCGCGCGACCTTCCTCGATGATATCACGCCCGTGGATAATATTAGAAACGGACAGCAGCGTGCAGGAGACGAGTCTGGGGGCGTAAGAAGGGACTCGCATGATCTCTCGCTCTCTCCCAGGGAGGGTAACAGAGGATCGCTTGTTGATAACCTGCTACTCTCCTTTGACCAATTGTCAACTTTAGTGCCCGAAACCTCGCCGGTCGACGAAGAGCACGTCTACACTCCGTTTGACGATGACCGTCCGTCCCCAAGTTCTCCACTACGAACCGCCTTCACCAAGAGCGATCGCCAGCGAGACCTTGCCTACTCCAGCTCATACTCGCCTGAGTTAGATCGTGGCGAGGACTTCTCAAATTGGTACTCGAAACGTCAGGGAAACAGCCGACGCAGCAATAACAGCTCAATTAGTAATAGTAATAATAACCATAACCAGGGGAGCATTGGGCGGATCGAGAGCCTCCGACAGGAGGTTGGACGAGGGAAGTTCTTCGACACTCATCGCAGGACCCCTTCTCCCACCCAAGGTCACTACGGCCATTCGCGAGGAGGAGGAGGTGGCGGCGGCGGCGGCCAGGGCAGCAATAACGAAGGAAGCACCGATCTAGGATACAAGCAGGTCGCTAGGGGAGGGCGGGGGACGAATGACACACACTCGTCTGGTTTGGATAACCCTTACGGCGAACGAGTGGTGTATAGTTCCGAGTCGAACATGGCACCTATCAACAATAACTTTGCAGATCGTGAACGACCTCAGCCTGTCGAATATCACGGCTATGATGCTGCGCCGACGCCGACTGTGCCCGTTGGGCCTCGAAGACTGCCGCCACAATCCCCAGCGCCACAAGGCGCGTATCCTCCGCAACCGTCGCATCCACCTCCACAGACACCCAAGCTGGAGCGGAAGAAAAGCTCCAAGTCGCCCAAGAGCTTGTATAATAGAGCAGGGAGATCAAACACGCTCGGCGCCTCCAGCATCAGATCGCCAACGGACAGTTTTGGAGATGTGAGTGACCCTCGGGAACTCCCTCCTCTACCGGCCTTTGTAAACCCACCGGCCCCGAGCCCGTCGATTCCTTTCGAGAAGCCAACCTACCTACCTCCGCAGCCTCCACAACCTCCGGTGAAGGAACGCCAGGGTTTCTTCAAACGTGTGTTTAGATCGTCGTCCAAGAATTCAACGCCGCCCCATCAAGCCCCGCCATCTTCACCATTAGGGCAACCGGAGCATCCACCACCACTGAGGGGTAAAGAATACCAACATATTGTTGAACAGATGATCCGGCCGTGGTCTCCCAAACTACAGGTAGACGCTTCCCAGCAGCGGCCTGCAACGCCAATTGAGAGCACACCCCAACAACAGACGCCACCGCACCCATTGAATAAAAAACACTCGTTCTTCCGTCGGAGGAAGAAGTCGGTCTCGGAGCACAACCCAGTACCGGTCCCGCCGCTACAAGTCCAGCAGATACAACACCCGCAGCTACAGCAGACACAACAGGAACAAAATACTGATGCAGCGTCTAGCCCTGTCAGTAGTCTACGGCAGGTGATGAACCCGTATCTGAGGAGTCCTGGGGGCCATCCAGAGGAGTATCATCCGTATTGGAGAGACAATCAATATGGTGTCGATAGCGATGACAATCAGGGGAGCGATACTGCTGGGCCTCCATATATTAGGCATCGCTCACGCAATAACCCGACAGTCAGAACTATTCCTCGATCCCGGGAGGGTGCGGAATTTGTGCAATCTCAAGGTAGATCCATCACCTCGGCCGCCGGCCAGGAATTTGCATATTCCAACTCGCATGCAAGGGCCCTTGCCAGCAATGCTCGCAACAATGTAAGGGATGCTACCGAGAACTCTTTCCTTCAGGACAGCAGCGGGAATGAAGATAGGGGTCCAAAGGACGTCGTCGCTCACCGTAGGCGGTCGAACTTGGGCTACGACGACGAGAGGCGGCGACCAAGAACGAGCCCTACGAGCCCGACTTATCGGGACATGGTGGTACAATCAGAGGTAGAGAAAGAGGGGAGGCAGTTAGCTGTTGTCAGGGGCATAGCGACCCTGACTCGTGAGCCAGCAGCATTGGACGGCTCTCGGAATTCCCCCAAAGGCGTCAGTAGCGCCGCTGTTAAAGACGCAAGGATGACAACAGCCCCTGAGATAGGGACTCTTGGGGACACAGTGGGCAAGAGGGAGCTGGCCACAAGTGGCGAGCCGATACCTGCTAGAGGGCCAGGTGAGAATGGAGATAAACCACGGCTTGATTCTGCTCCGCCGGAAGAAGAGCCGAATTCACCCTCGTCGTTGCCCCTGGCGAGCCTTAGAGATCCGCAGAGGGTTTCTGGGTCGACGAACAACAGCGACTACAAGTCAGCTTCTAGCGTGCCAGTTGTCCAAATTGACGAACAACACACTAGCGCTATTCCATCTATACACACGGAGGCAATAAGTGAAGACGAGTGCCAGCCGACGGCAGAAGACCGCGTCCTGGCAAAGAAGGTATTCGATGGCGATGAGGAAACCATTAGTAAGGCTAGGGCAACATCATGGCTAGGCGATTCTGGAGCAGTGGGTTTTAGGGCAAGGAAGGCGTATATGGAATTATACGACTGGACGAATATGAACCTTTTAGCTGCAATGAGGGTTCTATGCGGACGACTAGTGTTGAGAGGAGAGACTCAGCAAATTGATCGGATCTTGAACGCGTTCTCTCGCAGGTGGTGTGAATGCAATCCTAACCACGGATTCAAGCACACGGGTGAGTCAATAGCCCCTTTGAGGCAGACATGGATTTTGAAAAGCTAATGATTGTTTCATTTTCTACGTTTAGATGTGGTTCATACCATCTGCTATTCATTACTCCTACTCAACACCGACCTCCATCTTGCCGATATCGAGCAGAAGATGACTCGGAATCAATTCATCAAGAATACCATACCAACTGCCGTTCGCGTTGCTTCCGAGCAGGCTCCGGAGACGTTCATCCAGAAGCGATCCTCATTTCTGCCGTCGAGATCGCAGATACCTCATTCTGATCAGGGAATCCGATCGCCAGTGGCTGCATCATTCCCACGTTATAATCCAGAGAGACGGGAGGAGAAGACGTCACTTGATATTGACGCAGGCTCCCGGGCATACACTGAGCGGACCGCTACTCTCGCACAACTCTCGGTGCGAGACGATGAGCCTCCCCCAACTCCTCAACACTTTGATACTAACGATTGCGGTCCACTTGTGAACGAACAATTCCATGGTACGAGCAGACAATGGGAGTCTCAGCTTGAGGTTATTCTAAAGGAGTTTTTCAACTCCATTCGACAGCAACGGTTACCCCTTCATGGATCTATGCCAGACCCTGTTCAGGACCAACAGGGTAGTTGTAACAATCTCTCGGTGTTCGCGCAAGGCCAGGCTCTGCTTAGGCGCTCCCCTAGTGTGATCAGTAAAGCACCCTCAGAGAACTTCACTCAGAGCTCGAGAAGTCGGCAAGAAACGTACCGACCAAGCACGGGAAGATGGAGCTCGAAAAATCGGTCTCGACCTAGATTATATCCAGGTTCCGCTGTCGGCTCAAGTCGTACTAGCCTGGATGATCAGTCTATTTGGAGCCCATCAGTCTCTAGTACGTGGAGCAGATATTCGCTTAACAAGACCCAGACTTCGATGTCTGTTGAATCCTTCTCGTCAAACTTCCCACAAGGCGACTATCAACAATCTATTGGCTTTGCCAATGCTCTTAGCCAGGCTATCATCCGGGAGGAGACTCCGGGTGGTCTCACCGCAGCCTCTGCGGCGGCAGATGATAGTGCGGCACTTCTTCTCGATAGCGACTCCTTGGAGCTCGCTGGTGCACCGTGGGCCAAGGAGGGCATATTGAAGCACAAGCACCACCTCGAATCGGTCGACAAGAAGGCCAAGAATCGGAACTGGACCGAATCTTTTGCTGTCATTGAACGGGGAATGATGCGTTTGTTTTCTTTCTCGACAAAGACAGCTACTAGGAACCGGCAACTCAATCCAGGGGTTGTGGGAGGGGGAAACTGGACTGAGAATGCGGAGGCGTTAGGTTCTTTCCTCCTGCGACAGACCATAGCTTCTGCCTTACCTCCCCCTGGATATTCAAAGGCTAGACCACATGTCTGGGCGCTGTCATTGCCCACTGGAGCTGTGCATCTATTCCAGGTTGGGACTCCAGAAATCGTCAAGGAGTTTGTCTCGACGGCCAACTACTGGAGTGCGAGGCTGTCCAAGGAGCCGTTAATCGGAGGTATCTGTAATATTGAGTATGGATGGAGTGATATTGTTGTTAATGTCGCGCTCACGCAAACCGAGCCCCAAACCCCACCCAAATACAATCACTCGCGGACAAGGTCGACCTCCGGACCTCACTCTCGACCAAGTCTACAGAGCTCAATTCGTTCATCTATGGAGCAAGGATCAATGAAACCAAGGCTTCCTGGTGATAGGGTCAATATATCCGATTGGTCTCCGCCGCAGCAGAGTATGATGGCCAGTCACTTGCACGAGAAGGACCAATTACAGGTATGTTCTATATCTACAATTCAAGATCTATAGTGGGTCCATTAACGAGAGCCCAGGCCCTCCTTACATATGTAAAGAACATCGAAGACGAGCTGCAGAAGCACAACGAGCTGCGCGGTGCCATGCTACTTGCTTTCTCCCCGAGGCATCCTAATTCCGCCAAAGCAATGGCAAACTGGGAGAGGAAGAGCTCGTATTTATTAAGGGAGATTGTGAAATTTGGGACGTATATTGATTGTTTGACGCAAGCCCAGAAGGAGAAGGAGAGGGTGCTTGGGGAGAGGGAGGGGCCCAAGGTGGAGGAGGTTGCGGCAGGTGAAGAAGATGAGAAGAAGGTGATACTAAAGTAAGGGGGCTTCTTTTCCGCATAGTTTTTCTTCGGAATCGTTTTTCATTCTGCACATACTACCCCCTTTTTTTTTTTTTTAATACCTCTCTCACTTCCTCCTGGGGGATATGGCCAGGGTATGACCATTTGACGCGGGCTCCACGTTTTCCATTTCTTTACGCCTTTTCCTCTGGGTCTGGTGGGGTCTCTGGGTGTTCATCTGGGCCTGGTTTTCTCTTGTGTTCTTCAAAGCCTGCTTTCAAACCGGGACCAAGTACATTTCCCAAATTCGACTGTATGATTTTTTTTTTCGGCTGTGATTCTCAGTCGGTGCGGGTCCGCATCTGTGACTGGCTATCTGCGTCTCTTTTTAAAGCTTATACCATATTTGCGGGTTTTCTATCCTTGGTGTGTTGTATTGCCTTTTGTAAAGTGTAAAAACTATGAAGAGCTGTGCCTGGGGTTTGTGATAACGAAAGAGACAAGGGGGATGTGTATCTACCTGTTACCCTTTTCTTCTGCTTCTCGGTGGGGGGGGGGGGGGGAAACACATATATTGCATGTATGAGTGGGTGGTTTTTGTTTTGTCTCGAGGTTGCTGGCACCCCTGATTTGTCTGTTCCACTTGGACATTGTCTCCGAGACCCACTCTCCTCCTTCCACTTTGTGAGGAGAGTTGGCCAGAGGAGTTAGCAAATAAGCGGCTAAAGGATAAACTTAATTAATATTAAAGGCATTTGCATGCGCTATGGCCAAATTTTCTTTTTAATAAGAGGCAGGGTCTGGGATTCGGCGATTTTGCCGTCGGGAATGGAGTTGTGGCTATTGACATGGTTCGCCGCTTACGTAACACATAATACCTCAAATTGCCAACATCACAGAATTCAATCAAAGCGCCAAAGCTGTTCACCACCCTAACAACCAACACCAGCACCGGCTCAACAACCCCTCCCTCAACAAACCTACTCATTCATTCATGCAATTCAACATGAACCCCGCTCCGCCGCTCTCGTCCCCACCCCTCTCTTCCTCCCGCTACCAGCCCACCACCTCCACCTCCACCTCCACCTCGACACAGCTCCCCCGGTTCTTCAAACGGTACGTTTCCCCTCCCCACACAGCGCGAAAAAAAAAAAGAGAAGACCGAGGACCCTGGGCTGATTAGAAGGGGGTGGGGTGGGGGGGTTTTCGGGAAGGCTGTTCAAGTTCCCGCAGATGGATTTCGAAATGGCCGTTTGGGAGATGACTAGTTTGCTGGTCGCACCTAAGAAGGTGTTTCGGAGTGTTTATTATCATGTATGTATATTCTCTCTTTCTCTTTTTTTTTTTTATTTCCCCTCTCCCTTCTTTTAAAGTGTGGTGGACTAATTTGTTTTCTGGCTTTTTTTGCGGGCCGTTAGAAACGTATGTGATCACTCCCCCTCTCCTCCCCTTGCTTTCGAATATATATTTATTTGTGTGTGTTTGTCTGTCTAACGGCTAGAGGGGACTTGTAGAAACGAAAAATACATACCACCGCCCAGATCCGTCGTTTACCTACCTTCTGACCTTTGTCCTCCTTCTTACGTCCCTTGCTTGGGGTATAGCGTATCTTCCGTCTGCGTCGCGGATCCTCCTCCTAGCGCTTAGCTTCGTCTGTCTGCACTACCTTGCGCTTTCGTTACTCGTCTCGACATTCTTCTACGTGCTGCTGGGGCGGATGAGGTTCCTGAGGCGAGGTACGGGGAGGTTTAGTGGGGGGAGAATAGCGGGGGGGGAGGGGGAAGAGGGGTTGGAGTTTGGGTATTGCTTTGATGTGGCAAGTCGGAGTTTTTTCCCAGTGTGGGTTTGGTTGTACGCGGTGCAGTTTTTCTTGATGCCGGTTGTCAGCCGAGATTATTGGTATGCTCCCCAACTCCGAGTCTACATTGCAGGAGCTAACTATTGTGTCCAATTAGGATCTCCCTCTTCCTCGGAAACACCCTCTACCTAATCGCATTCACCTACTACATTGTCATTACCTTTCTAGGCTATAACGGTACGTTCCACCATCAGTCATAAGAGAGTATATATACCCGCACTAACACAATATGCCAGCCCTCCCTTTCCTCCACCACACCGAGATCCTCCTCTCCCCAATCGCCGTCTTTGCCATCCTATGGGCCATCACCCTCTTTGGCTACAACCTCCCAAAACACGTCGCAAGGGCGCTAATCGTAGGCCGTGGTAATTAAGTTACGCCCCTTTTGGGGGGTGGGGGAAGTTTCTAGAACTCCAGGCGTTTTTATTCTTTTTCCTTTTCTTTCCCTCTAGTGACGTTAAAATCTCCTGTGAAAGGGCCTCAGAACATCCTGTACGTTTTATCAAGTAGCTACCTCTGATAAAAAAATAAAGTTGAAAAAAGTAACTTCCCACTCTCAGAACAGCGCCTGCTATATTAAGTGTTAACCGGCGTTGTGTGTGGCGACGACTCGATCGCTGACTGGAGGATGTGGTCCACAAATGCGACGATACGATCTCTTTCCATCAGCCATGAGAGAGGCTTCGAAACGAATGCCGTTCGCTGGCGGTCCAGTAGCACAAATCGATACTCAAGTGTATCAGCCACAATTCCAAAAACAGCTATATTTTACCTTTCCCGCTTGTTTACATGCATTCTGCACACCAGCAAGATAGCAGAGTGTTTGCGGGATGGCATTGGAACAATCGCCATCCCTCCTAGCCTCCACAACGATTAGGATGTCTTCTAAGTTGGCCTTGAGTCTTCCATGGCCGAGAGTATAATCCGCACAGCCAGTCACAAAGCCCGCTTTATATATATGTTTCCTTGTGGTATCCTACAGTGCCTAGCCCAGACTTGTACCTGGACAATGAATCCTTTACAGGTGGGAGCCCATCTGCCACTAGGTACAATCCATTGTTCTGGATTCGGTTTGGAGGTCTCAATGGAATCTATCTTCAATCTTTGACTGAATTCTGTATTGTTCAATCAGGAGACTTGTGAGGCCTCGAGTATCACTATGACATAGAAGATATCCCATTAGAGATGCACAAGCTAGGTTGATGCAGTTTTACAGATTTCTTGCATGTCGAGCGGCTCCCTATAATGGTCCTGGTAGAGAATTAATCCAGAACATTGACGTCAGTATTGAACGCATGGCCGCAAAAGGCGTGTACAGTTTCTCCAAGCAAAGAAAACTAAGCTCTTGCAAGGCCAATAATGTCATATTCAGTTGAGCTTTCGTTATACCTAGATTGCAGCTACTAATTGCCTTACCGGCGTAATATTAGTCACGACCGATTACTGGAGGTTTGTCCATTTCTATCTCCAAACCAATCTACTCGATAACCCCTACGTTGATCTCACCGTCGATCACTCCGAATCGCCAAAACTACAATTTTATCCGCTACCTCCTTCAATATCCCATCGGTTGCGGGACCGCTGCCAGAAGGCACAGATCCAACAGTAGAAATATAACAATATGGTCGGGTTAATACTAGAGCGGCCTTCCCAACTAGGAAGGTCTATCCGGCACGGCAGAAGGAGTGGATGCTATGGCACCTTGTGATAGGGTGCTATGGGTTTATAGACGGTACCGCGGGCAATGTTCGGGCTCGATAATGTTGGTGGAGCATTGCCCAGGCCAATACCCCCAAGCAGAATACTCCGAGGCCATACCCGCAGCATCTATCAGTTCTCTGCTCGATTCCATATGCTACCTGCCGCATGCACTGCTTGAATCAACAGGCTTTGCAAACTTCTCCATAATGGGTCATCCTGCAGAGCCGTGCAAAGTCTGCCATGAGCTGTGCCTGGAGAGGGACGATAAAAACCGCAGGACTTTGAGGACCAGCCTGAGTGAGGTCGAGAAATCAGCGGAGCGAGGCTGTCCCTCGTGCGCCATACTTCAAACCGGCATCGCTCTCTGCGAGCCAGATTTCCGCAGCTCGCGAATTCCGGTAGAAACTAACCTAAGCCTTCTTGATGGCTACTCCCTTGCTCAGCGAATAGGTTATTCGGCTCGGATTGTCATCCCAGGAGTCGAGAATCCGGTAACTTTCGCAAACAACGACAGGGCCATTAACGGAGCCTTTGAACAAGGCTCTGGGCTATGCCTCAATTACATTTATCGAAATGGACCAGCCGACCGGCTTGGAACAGTAGTTGAACTCGATTTTTTTGTGCAGCAAGGTATGCCGGAAGAATTACAATACACGTCACCCATATTGATAATAACACAGGGACTACGGATACCTCTCCATGGCAAAGTGTCCGAGCAGCAACCGCAATATCTGGAGATACAGCTTCAGAGCACAGCTTCTCCTGCGCCAGGAGTTGGCTGCAGAAATGCTATCAGGACCATGAAACATGTCGCGGCTCCGGCAATAGTCCCTTACCGGACAGGGTTCTCGATCTCGGAGACTGCGGGTTTGAAGACAACCGCGCTGTAAGGCTCTATGAAACGAAGAACGAACTGGCCAACTATGTTTGCCTCAGCCACTGCTGGGGTTTGTCTCCCCATCTTAAAACAGAGTTGAATACGCTAGAAGATCGTAAGGCTGGCATTTCGTGGGCTGTGTTGCCACGGACATTTCAAGATGCGATCACCTTTACGCGCCGGTTGCGCATCCGATATCTGTGGATTGACTCGCTATGCATCATTCAGAACGACCGCGGGGATTGGCACAAACAATCCTCGAAATTACCGTCGATCTACGAGAACTCCTATGTAACATTGGCTGCCACATTGTCATCCAATGGTGCTGGGGGTTGCTTTTCTCAGGCCCTTTCTGGATACAGAGCCAGACCATTCAATATGTTTGACAGAGATGGAAATGCCCACAGGATTTTCGTTAGGAGACACATACCGCATTGGCTGAGAGCTGTTTCAAGATACGAAATCCAGACCTATAGTGAAGAATTCCCGTTACTGGATCGTGCTTGGGTTCTCCAAGAACGTCTTTTAGCGCCGAGGGTCTTGCACTTTGGCCGGCATGAGTTGATTTGGGAGTGCATGGAGAGTACAGCTTGTGAATGCTCATTCCTTAACCATATCCTAAAGCAGGACACTGACAAGGTGAATCACTATCGAAGTATGCTTTGGACTCCTGATCAGCTGGTTTACCCACCTGGTCGAGACGCATTGGCGCGGCGATGGCGCGAATTGGTCGAGAGATATTCGAAGTTAAAGTTGACATTCGAGAGCGACAAATTACCAGCACTTTCCGGGCTCGCTAGGCAGATTAACCGCCAGAAAATGGATACATATATTGCAGGACTTTGGAAGAGCAGTTTACTGGAGGACTTGCTGTGGAGAGTTAATGGAAGCCCCTGAAGCTCGGCCACTCAATTGGCGGGCTCCGTCGTGGTCTTGGGCATCTGTGAAGAGCCCGATTGTCTATCCGGTCGAACTCCACAACAGTCCCACAAAGGATGACCTGGAATATTTACGGATATTGGAAACGAAACAGGTACCTGTTGGTGTAGATGGGATGGGAGAAATATCGTCCGCTTCTCTGGTAGTCTCTGGCTGCTTTTGTCAAGCCGTTATCATAGTTTATACACCCAAGATTGGCGCAAAGCTAAGGAGACCAGAACTACTCATCGATAATGAAATTGTCAACGACGGTAGTAGAATTCTCACATTTCAACCGGACTTTCGCTTACAGCCGACTACTCAATGCGATGATGGTTGGGATCACACTTATCCAAGGACTGGCCACAAAGTTACCTGTATGCGAGTGGCTACGATACCACCACGTGAATACAGCCTCGTTCTAAAGTGCATCGATCTGGACAAGTTTCACCTCGAGCGGATAGGGATAGTCGCCGAATACATTGGTTACTCTACCTCGTCCGAACGTAAACGGCGACGGTTGCCCTGGACTGATCCGATAAAATGCTTCACTGCGACGGTTGAGCTTATCTAGGTTTGGCAACTTCAACTTGAAACATTCGAGCTACTACCTAGGACGGAGAATGTAAGGAGCGGACTTCTCATGGCTTGTAGGCAGTGTGATGCTGTCTGGGCGAGGGGTGTGCGGTTCAGTACTATCGGCTACACCCACAACCGGCACCGGGGCCTGCTGGTTAGGGTCTTCGTGGACCCATCATGAAGTGCTTATGGTGCGGTTATACAGTACGAAGTGGGAGTAGAAGCTTGATTCTAATGACTGCTGGTAGAAAAAGAACTGATCGCTGACTTTACCCCTGAGGCAAGTGATGAGGCTGTTGGTGGAATGCTCGTGGCACCGCCACACGGAGTAGCCGATTGCTGCCCAATAGTTCAAGAACCATTCAAACTGAATATGATGGAATCGCCATACCACTTCAGCTGAGCAAGGATCACAGTACTCCAAGATAAGGGTTCGCAGAGCGAACCCAGAGCAACATTTAAGGCGCCTGGAAGCGCTCATCTTGTAGTCTAGCTGGCTAGTCGCAATACAGTTTGTTCTATGTGTCCTACCTACACCCTCGCTATTATTTGCTCCTAACATAATCCCGCCCATACGCACAGCCTGCAACAACAGAGACGATATACATGAGGTATAGCTCGGCAACTCTGGGGGGGTTAGTTACCCTTCAGCCGCCACGGCCACATGGCTGGCGGCTGCCAGCGTGCCATTACAGAGAATAACTGCTTTGCTCATTTTATCAAGCTAAATGAAAATGGGGATTAACATAGTTGGCAGGGTACAGCACTTCTGTGACGGCATTGTGCGGCAGAGTCACACAGCATGTGAGTCTCTATAGTCCTTGGATAAGATGACTTTATTAGGCTACCAAGGCTCGTGCATATATGTAATTGCCTTGCTGGCCTCGGGGGGAAGAAGATTTAAGGGATATTCTTCTACATGTATATAAGCTTGAGGTTTTTTTTTTTTTTTTTTTTTTTTTTTTTTTTTTTTTTTTTTTTTTTAAAAAAAAAAAAAAAAAAATTTCCCCCCCCCCCCATCACCATCAGTGTTTTGGTTATTTATATATACACACGTTCCTTCTCTTCACTTCCTGCATTAGCTACTCCCCATCCCGTGGGGGGGGGGGGGGTTTTTTTTCTTCCAAAAAAAAAAAAAAAAACAAAAAGGGAAGGGGGAAAAAGAATTTGGACAAAGATAGCCTACCCTACCCTAGCCTAACCCCCCCCCCTCTGTTCTAATAATGGTAGACGAAAAATAGAAAAGAAGAAAAAAAGAGGGGGGCAGGGACTATCCTGGGGAGTAGAAAAGTAGAAAAGGGTCTAAATGTAAAGAGAGAGAGAGAGGAGGAAAGAAGAAGGGTAGGGTAGGGGATAAGGATAAGTTCGCTGTTGTTCAGTGTATGCGTTTATATAGACAAGTCAAGGAATAGAAGGAGAAGGGCGCCGTGAGAAACTCGTGCTCATTTCCATGTCCATGGATAAAAAAGAGGCAAGGTACTCCGTTCCGTAAGTGGGTTTAAAAGGGATTTCGGTGGAATAAATATAACGCCCCCAAGCAAAATGAAATCAAGGACGCCCCGCTTTAATAATTACCTTGCTAGAAACCGGATTCTACTTCTCACCATACTTCCCATACTCCTTCTGCCACAGTACCAGTTTTCTAGTCAGGACATCCATCATCTCTAAGCTAGTCATTTCCCCAAAATCTCGCTCGTCTCCACCGCCACCGCCGCCAGGACCAGTGCCGTTGGCCATCAGATATCCCGGCAGTGCCTCTCCAATGCCTCTGAGCGCTGAGGCTGCTGCCGTTGTCATGGAGGAACCGACACCGCCGCCCGCAGGAGGGGTGTGCTCGCCTGCCATCTCGACTTGAGTGCGAGAGATGAATTCTAGGATAGCTGCAACACGGCGCTTCATGTCGTTCATGGTGGTGCGTTGCGGGTGCATGTAGCGAGGCTTGCTAGGCTTGCTACCATCACTTGATATTATCGGAGGGCCCTGACCATTGCTATTGGAGTGATAGTTGCCATTGACATGGGTGCTGGTGGTTGGCCCATCTTCTAACGGAGGTCCATCCCGGGATTGTGAGCGGTTAGGGGGGGCCGTAGTGCCGTTCTCGCCTGCGATGGCATCATTGTGAAGGTCTCTGTCTCTCGTATATTGGTTACGACCGACACGACCGCGACGTGCGGGTCGGCCTGTTTTTCGGTGAGAATTTGAGCCGGAGGTTGTGGTTAAAGGTGCTATACTGCTAGGCGGAGGTGTGTTGGGCGTCGGCTGGGAGGATACTAAAGATTCTGGAAGCTGTGGGCTTGGCTCTGTGATACCTTTCGCTGAAGCCGCCCGGGAAAGAGGAAACTCGTCTGATGGATCCGATTCTGCGTGAAGTCAGCAATCATAAGATTCTCGGTCAGCGATCAGGCACGCTTACCATCACCCCTCCTTCGCTCAGCACGCCCCTTTCGCCTTCCAGCTGCATCTGCCCGTTCTTTCTCCCTTTCTTTTTCCCGAATTTCCTTGTCTCTTTGGTTCCGGGCGGCTGCACCACGAATTCTCTTGCCTCCGCTGCTGATGGAATTCTTGTTCGAGGGTGCATCATCATCGGAATCTCCCATTTGAGAATTCGCGTGATGGGAAGGGCCTGGTGGCGGGGAAGGCGAGTTAGAAGTTGTGCATTGGCGTTTAGGTTCATGATCCTTCCTACTCAATATCAAGTTCGTTAGTTATCTAGCTATCGATTCATAAGGCTGTACCTCTAAGACGCCGACTAAATGACAAAAGCTGAATTACAACAACCCGACATCATGGTAGCGGAAAGAATTTGACTTACTCCTCACTGTCACTCCGTCCTCTCTTACCCCTACGACTAGAAGTTTCGAGGTTCGCAGAATTTTTCCCTTCGCCCTTGCTCTCTTCAATTGCCCTCCGCAGCTGTTCTTCCTCATCGTATGCGGCATCCCTGCTATTCATCGTTGATCGGCGCTTTGTTTGGATTGACCCTGTCGATGGACGATTGGACTTATTACCGGAAGAGGCTTTAGATTCGCGATCCTTAGACTGCGAGGTGGATCGAGGAGGTTTGGGAGAAGATGCTTCGAGGACAGGTAGGTAACGTGAAAAGCGTTGGCTATGAGAAGCAAGGTGTTAGCAGTCTCATTCTTACGGAGATTTGGAAAATCATATTGCGCCACCATAGTCTGGGAGGAGCCATAGCAGTGCGATAACGGATGTCCAATATTGGCTCGTTCTAATCGTTTTGCGACTTTCGCCACCGCAGAACTGCCGCCAACCTCTCGGCAGAGACTAGGAATCTGCCGCGCGAACTGAATTCTGGTAGCATGGATGAACTTACCCATTCTGTCCTATGACAATCTTATGTAAATCTTTCCTACACTGCTCACAGAAGTATTCGTCCGGAGACATGCTCTGGTCTAAGATCCCGACGCAGCCTCCATGCTGCCATACCTTGCAAATGTCACATTGAATAAAAAGCCCACCAGATTCGTCGGATGGCCCATCAGAGGTTACCATAGACGAGTCTAGGTTAGCTTCGTCTTTGATGGTTGTCTTCTGATCGACGTCAACTTCAATAGACTGTTCGGTGATTGGCACCGGCGCGCCAGGGTAGTCCTGATTACCACAGACACAGCGGGTTATCTCCTCCTCTTCCTCATCATCTTCGTCACCCTGGGCGTTTCGGATACCGGGACGCGAAACATCGCGGTCCAAGTCTTCGTCACCTTCTCGCTCTCGCTTTCTCCGCCGAGTCTGGAGTGGTTCGTTATTCGCAGGCCGTGACGTCTCGTCTTCTTCCTCGGAAGATCGCGAGCGAGGAGGCGTCGACTTTTGAGGGGATTGGTTCTTGTGGTGCGATCGAGTGCTCCGGTCTGCCCGGCCTGAGGTTGTGGAGGACGAGGAGGAGAGCGTCTGGCTGGGAGCTGAGGTTGGAGGTTGGGTCGTGCGAGCGCGAGAGGATCGTCGGGGCGACATTGTGAAAGCGAACGACTCGGACGGGCGCCTTGATGCCGGTACTGATGGAAGTCAGATGCAACAAAGGATACGGGAAGAGGAAGGAAGCTTCGCCATAGGGGAGAGCGCCAGTTGTACGTGGGACGAGCAGTCGGGGCGAAGGAGAAGAGCTTACCTCAAAGGCCCAACGAGCCACCTCCGAAGGTAGAGGGTTTCAGCAGTAATTGTAGATCTGATTGAGAATCCAAAAGTGAGGGTGGGCTATGAGCTCTTCGCGGGCTGCGTGTTGGAGAGCAGACTGGCGGCAGGAAGTAGATTGTGCATGGTCGACTTGAGCAAGGTGTTTCCCGTCTTTTCGCTGCTGGGAGGATTTCCTTCGTCGCGCCAAAATGATTGGTGTGATTTCGGCTCTAAGATCGCGGGGATTGACCTTCGCCGGACCAGGTGACTTGAGAACATCACCGCAAAAAGGCACAGCCAAACAGCACAACATACAAGTGTGTCTTTCCTTTGCGCGAGCACTGCGGGTTGGCTTGGGGAGATTCTGGGATCTGCAGTTCCTGACTCCTGCGATCCAATCACGTGTATGACGTGGAGGGCGCGAAAGGTGGCATTTCAACCCCCCCGGGCCTGTGCATCTAACTGTTGTACGAGGCATAACTACCGCAGCGCTTTGCGAGCGAGAGCCCAGGCCCGAGGCTCGCTGGAGAGGCCGGTGCAAGACGGCCGCCAGTGCAGGGAAAGATCCCAGACGTGGACAGGTGTTGGCAGGCCCACGGCTCTGGGGCCCACCGTGTTGTTCTCCTGATATCCAGGCATGCGTGGAGGAGAGAATCATGGTGCGTGCGCAGGCAGAGCTCCAAATAGCCCAATGGCCCAGTGGCCCAATAGCCCAATAGCCCGCCAGCCCAATAGCCCAGTCGACGCCCCCCAAGACCCATCCAAGCCCGCCTATTGAGCCCGGCCTGCACTCGAGCTCTGCAATCGGCCAGCTCCCGTGGCATCGGAGGTGAGGGAGAAAGACACACGAGTACCGAGTACTCTGTACCTCGAGCTCGGTGCGAATACCCAATACTTGTACTCTGCAGGGAGATTGGGGCGACTGGCGTGGCGAAAGGGAGACAACCGCGACTTCTGCGCCCGATGCGGCTAGCTCATGCACCGCAACCCTCTCTCCCCTGCCGGGAATAGTTCGTCCACGACGCCATTAGACTTCCACAGCGGCCATTCCAGCAGCAAGTCACCGCTGTACATCATCGACAATTGCCGGCCAGATCAACCACCACAACGCCCGTCTGCTCTGTTCTGCCCAGGATTGCCCGCCCATCTCCCCGTCGGCAGCAGCATCCTTAGCCACAGTGTTGGAGGGGCTCGGGTGTCGGGTGCTGAATAATATTCAAATCTGCTCCGGTGAGAAAAGAATCTACTTCCACCGCATCTCCCAACAGCAGGCCGGAACAGACACCCGTGTGCTATCTTAGATACAAACCTCCCGCCGCCATCGGGCTGGCCCAGTAGCATCGGCCGCCATTCGTGCACATTGATCTGGTCTTTGCTGACCCCGACGTTGTAACGCATACAGAAATTGTCGCACCTTATCCAATATCATTCCATAACTGCTAGTTCGCCCTGTTGGACTTTATTTGTAGCATCCTGCCCAGGATGTCGGCCGCCGTGATGGGTATGTCATGTTTGTTTACCCACCCTCCTTTCTCACCCCGTCGTCTACTACTCTTCAACACCTTCACCCCACAACAACACACCACATCACGTAACACGACAACGCAATATTACTGCCCTCTTCCCCAGCCAGTGTAGAACCACTTCTCTACCGTCGACATGCTCTCAATGCCGCCTCTCTATACCTGCCTCAGCGACCTGCTAACTCAATTCGCCCGCCTGGATCTAGGCTCTACCTATCCTACTCCCACCTCACGCTCTCAATCTGCCGATACAACATCTTCCGTGTATCCAAACCGACCGATTCGCCCGCTGCCTAAGCGCCGACTCCGCTCTCGTCTTGCACCAGACATTGCTGAATCCATACTCTACCCTCCAGCGCCAAGTACAACAACTCCACTATTCTACTTCCCATACAGTTATGCAGACCCCGGCTACGCAAGAGCAACCCAAGCGGGCCAACAGTGTGTTGCACAGGATGGACATGACCACCGCCACCAGGAAGACAACCTCGACAGTGACGAGGAGGATGATGGTGGCCTCGCTCGGCGTCATCAGAGTATCAACAATTTCTCCGCTTCCAACGCCTTGCGTACGTGTCCAGGGAGCTCCCAGCAGCACCAGTTAAAGATGAACATATCCACTTCTCTACCAATGCCTAAACCACAAGGACCCAATTCAACCACGTCCTCTGCAGACGGGTACGAATCGTTTGAAAACACAAACAACAAGAAGAAGCGCAAGATACCTACACCAGGCAATGCGAACGGACACCACTCCCATCTATCCGCCGATTTGGCGAACTTGGGCATCTCTTCACCCAGCGAAGCTGGTCGGCCGTCACACGACGATCCCGACAACGGAGGTGGACAACATTACGGCTCTGGGACCATTACTATCTCGTCCGGGCCCGGGAATGGTATGTCGGGCTCTGGCTATGGGAGAGGGCGGGCAACCCGTAGGGGCTATGGCGGGAAACTCGCTGCAAACTATGGAGGGAGAAGTCCTTTGGGGGTGTCAACAAACGGGTTAAATGGCTTGTCAAGTGGGCATACAGCGCCTCAAAGAGACAGAGTGTCTCCGCTCAGGCCGCAGCACCGCCCACCCGTGTCCGGTACAGCCACAGCCACCGGTAAGGACACCGACCCCTTTCCTAATCTAGCTACTAATCCGTTTGAAGAATCAGACAGTCAAGGTATCATATCTGCAGCGATCGCAAGAACCGTGGAGAAGCGTGTCGAGCTGCCAGCGAAAGGGCAAGAGAACGTCAGCTTGCTGCATCAACAACCCCCGAAAACCCAGCCAAATAAAGCTCAATTCACGTTTACATACGAGTCACCTCTCCCGACAACTATTAACTTTGCTGCTGAAGAGCGGGGCCGGCGAGTAATACCAACCACAACTTCTTCTGCTGAGCCCGTGAAACCTCGTATGGCTGTACGCAGTGGACATCCCGGACCAGGAACTGGTCCGGGCCCAGGCCACCTCAACAGAGGTATGGCAACTCAAGGCACACAAACAAGCCCCGATATGGCTGGTGTCAACGGACGGCCGGTTCAAGGACCGGAATCCCCAACGCAAAACCCAGGTAGCCAGACTCAGGCACAGCAGCCTCCTGGTACAAGCCAGCCGACGGCTCAACAGCAGAAGAAGCCTCGACCTCGCCGTACCGGCAAAGAGTATGCCTTAGCTGCCGGACGTCGACGCTTGCAACAGGAGTACAGCAATTACCACAACCCTCCGACGAGTAGTGACGATATTTGGATCTGCGAATTCTGCGAGTATGAAAGCATTTTTGGCGAGCCCCCAGAGGCGTTAATGAGGCAGTATGAGATAAAGGATAGGAAGGAGCGTAGGCGCTTAGCCGAGAAGAAAAGGCTATTAGAGAAGGCCAAACTAAAGGGACGCAAAGGTAAGAAGGGGAACAAAGCTGCATCGAAGAATTCGGTCACCACAGCTACAAATCAGCAGCATCAGCAGCAGCAGCAGCAGCACCAAACAGATCAAGGGCATACCCATAGTCAGAGCACCGAAGAATGCATGGCGGGTGAGGCTGAGGACGAGACTCCATTAGCAACCGTGCCACAACTTCCTGTAAAGAGTATCTACAATGGAGGAAGCCAACATAGCAAATCCCTGACGAAAAATTCCTTGGGTCCAGGGCACTCTAGGACGGCAGTTTGTGCAGGAGGTAGAGGAAATCCAATGGCTTAGTCTTAACAGGGACCTCATGTACCGCTCCGCCTGTTGGACTGGATGTTCTTTGCTTTGTCACGGCTCTCACCTATTCACCTTGGCTGGAGATATCAATTTTGTCATTGGTGTTTCTCCTGTAGTTCGACGACGCGATAGTTTATTTAAACCAGGACGAATTATGGTACTTGCACACCGCGCGGGCCAACAACGAATACTCTCAAATTCAGTTTCCCACTTTCACTTCAGCCGCATCGTTTTTATGCTCTTTGGGAGCTCGCAACGTGCATGCATCACTTTTCAAAGAGCCCCCTAGATTTGTTTGTTTGTTTTCCTTTCCATAAAATTATTGACAAAAGAAAAACCCACTTTTTTGGAGTGCTTTCCCACATCGCGAGATGTCAAAAAAAAATTATGGGAAATAAACAGATTCCGGCAGCCTCTCTTAGGGGCAGGTCTGTCTGTCGCATGTGCTTAACTCACCTCATTACCTTTTTACCTCTGTTGTCTGTGGGGCAGTTCGATGGAGTGTTAGGTTTAGCACGTCGTTTTCCATCCACTGTCCTCTCTAGAGGTAACCTAACGATGTCCCCCTATTGCATAACAAATTCGGCACTTTGCATTACCCTGGAGCTTTACTTCCTGCCCCCCTTCTCCTCACTCAACCCAATGTTACCCGTTATAAACCCGCTCCTTCTATCCATTTTTCCTTGGTTCTTTCTGTTTCTGTGTTGCTACCATCATGCCGGTGCATATCTCTGGACAGGCAGTTTGGGAAAAGCTGTGCATGAAACTCTACTCCCCAAAAACCCCAATTCAGTCATAACAGAATTTCACTCTGCTATTCTGTTCCGCCTGTTCCTCCCCCCCCACTTTCACACTTTTCCCAGTGGGTGGTAGTAAGCAATACTGTGTAACTGAGGCTGCATGACTGAAAGTCAGGATGAAAGGGCGTGCGTGGAGAATGGTGGATCAGGATATTGGATGCACGGATTGTTCATAGATGAGAGCAGAGTAGTGTTTGGACAATACAACAGAATAAAGAATGCCATAAACTCGGGTCCCTGTAGAGTCACATACATTCACATATCGAAAGTGCAAGTTAACCCTTGATAACGGCAGCGTGAAGCTCATAACCACTGTCAACCAACTAATTCACGGTGGTGTGTTAAACACGTGACCTATGCTCCAGGTTTGACTTGATCGTGCTGCACATAAGAAAGCATCAAACACCAATACTTCCCTTCTGAACCTCATCAGCTATCAATCAAAATAATTATGCTTCACCTCTCCTAGAGCACCATACTACCAGCACCAAGACTCCCAGTACCGATCACCGCCATGAACAAGAGTTTAGATGAAGTGATATCCGATCGACAGGTTGAGCACATGCCTACCGCAACTCTCTGTACAGACAGGACAGTTCTCTAATACAGTTACCATGTATAGGGTGGAAACAATCGTGGACGCAGAAATCGCCGCCGCAATGACTGGCCAAGAGACGGTGTAAGAAAGGTCGGTCTCCTACCCAGGATACAATCCTCCCCAGACACAATTCTCACAGGATTGATTGAACATCTCGGTCGTATAACTTGACGCTAACAAGCCCAATCAGGTTCCATCACCTCACTCCTCCCAGCTCCAGAACACCCCGCGCAGCATTCCGTCCTTGTCGCATCAATGTCGACCTGGAAGCCTCTCGGTGTTCTATAACATGATATCATGAGTGACATTCGCTAACCTGGCCCTCTTCTCTTTCTGCATTGGCTTTAGACAAGCACTAGGGATGAGCCTACCAATCTTGACCGGTATTTATACTCTAGGTTGACCTGCTTTGATAGACTGAGGATTCACAGCTAATGAGAGGTATGGTGCAATAGCGATTGGGTTCATGATAAATTCGACGACGATCAACGTGAGTCGAATAGTGAGAGTCGGGCTCTGCTCTGCACAGACAAGTTCTCACACTTCTCACAGCAGAACCCAAAGGGTCACGCGCTTCCAATTTCAGATCCAGAAACCGACCCTCTCCAGAACTTGAAAGGTGAATTTATCTCTGGTGTTCACACTACCATCTACTAAATGACCCGCACAGCAACCCGACGGGTGCGAAAATCCGGATAGACAATTTACACTATGAACTTGGCAGAGACGACCTCGAAGTATGATCCTCTACTCACCCTAGGCACATACTACAGCTAATATGCTATGCACTACAGGACCTTTTCTCGCGCAAAGGCCCTTTACTCAAAGTAGAAATCCGTTACGACCGTGCCGGCCGCTCTGAAGGCGTAGCTTTCGTCACATATGAAGTAATTGGGGACGCCAGAGCGGCGATTCGTGACTACGATGGTGCCAATGCAAATGGTGCGTGGCATGTCTAGACTGCAGTCCTAACAATAACTCTAACAGCTGGAGCAAAAAGGCCAACCGATCCGTCTAACACTTGTTTCAAATCCTACTCCTCCAGCAAGACCCCGGAATCCATTCGACACTGCCCAGAAGCCGTCGCGTAGCCTTTTCGACCGGATTTCCGGCCTTCCTGTCACACGTTCCCGCTCTTACTCTCCAGACCGTAGCTCTATCCGCCACTCGGACGTCTCAAAACCACCTCCCGGCCACATAGACCGTTATGTCCCTGGTCAGCGAACACGCTCACCCATGCCACCACGTCGAGGCGGCGGTGGTGGGAGGAGACCAGGCGCCAGGAGAGATGAGAGGGAGAGGGGGGGCGGCAGACTGGGCAAAGATGGGCGTCCGAGGAAGACGCAGGAGGAATTAGACGCAGAGATGGAGGATTATTTCGGGAGTAAGGGCGATGATGAGGCTAGCGCTGCCACAGACAATGGAGTTGTTGCTGCAGCGGCGGCTGATGGCGATGTTGAGATGATTGAGTAGACGTCCATCTTGGGTTTTACACCACTCCCCCCTCCATACCACTATTTCTCACTCACCCTTCTTGGGCACTCTTTTCTAGTCTACTGCTTTGGAGAAACATGTACGGGCCCAGAGCCAGTTTTTATTTTTTTTCACCCTCCAGTTGTTGATTATTCTAGTAAACAGACCATAAAATAAAGGGGTTTATTCTCCAAAAGTCAACCCTTTTCCCCAAATGATAAAAAAAAAAAAAAAGCCATATCCTACAGCCACAACCACAGAATAACCTATCCGTACGTAGCTTAAGACCGTTCTGTTTTTGCTCGACTGAGAAATGAAACCACCAGTAGAAAATTGGGGGTTGGGTAATGTCCGAAGCATGGTTTAAAGTTAAAACCAATGTATTGTGTGCACGATGCGCAAATGTAGTCTGGAAAAGTAAGGTCGAGTTTGGGCAGGGCGAGGTAGGGCAAGGTAAGGTAAGGTAAGGTCAAGGAAAGTGAGGTAGAATTGAGTTTGGGCAGGGCGAGGTCAGGTCGAGTTTAAGTAGGGCGAGGTAAGGTCCGACAAGGCGTGGTGAAGCGGTGGCAGAATTAGCGTTGTGTAGAAATAGCATTGTGTAAAAACCCCTCTGGTGGAGTTTTTTTGTCGTTGTTTGTTGCCTAGTTGTCTAGTTGTTTAGTGTTTAGTGTTTAGTGTTTGTTGTCTGTGGTTGGGGTTGCAAAGTGACTAGCTAGTACTTCTTTTACTCTGTGTATATAACAGATCAAGGGATTGGGATTGGGATTAGGATTGGGGTTGGGATTGGGGTTGGGGAGGGCGCTGTATGCATACAATATGGGTGGCTAGGAGTATGTATCTAAAACCTAGCGTTTTTTTCCCCTGGAGAGGTTGGGGGAAAGGGGGGAAGAAAGAAAGAAGGAAGGAAAAAAAAAAAGTTTAAATGGCGAATACGGGGAAGTTTTTTTTGTTTTTAATTCCTTTCTTTTAATTTTTTTTTCTTCGGTGTGGAGATTTTTGTACTCTCTATGTATGTATGAAAAAAAAAAAGGGGGGAGGGGATTTTTTTTTTTAAAAAATAGCGTATCAATAAAAAAGAAAAAGAAAAGAGGTTTCTGATCCCCCCGCGCACGCCCTATGCAATATAGATTTTTTTTTGTTATTTTATTTATTTTATCTCGTTTTGATGAAAGTAAGGAGGGGGGGGAGGGTGCGAAGGAGGAAAATAGAGGAAAGGAAAGGAAAGGGTAGGTAATAGGTAATAGGTAAAAACAAAACAAAAAAAGACGGAAACGTATCTACCACATAGCCATACTAATCATGTAGATTTTTTTCAAAGAAAAAAAAAAAACAAAAAAGGGAATAAAAAATCGTGTATGCCAGGTACCGGGGGGTTTTTTTTTTGCACTACATCATCATCATCCCTCCTCCCTCCCTGTCCCCATATCATGTCATATCATATCATAAGACCGCCCCACTCAACCCCCCCAAATAGGGGTGAGGATGAATCTCTTTAATTTTCGCCATAGCACCAATACCTTTTTTTTTTTTCAACAAAGCCAAACAGCCATCGACCACCCCCCTGAATTGAGACTAAAATAAAATTGAAAAAAGAGGCAAGTAGATAAGATCGCTAACCTACAGGTCGCTCAAAATCTCCTCCCCAACCCCCCAGACATGTAACTACCCCTCAAAGTCAGCAATTGTCATTCATTTGCACTACAGGACTAGGGAAAAAAAAAGAAATGGGAAGACGTACTATCCCTGTGCTGGTTTCGAGGTTACGGGCTTCGAATTCGTGATTGGCGGGGGGTTACGCCGATACCCCAGGAATGTCCCCGGAGCGTCTGGGTTCGGCCTTAGACCGCCATTGGCGCCGTTTGACACGGGCGCTGTGCCTGAGCGACGAGGGGGGTCGACGATGACTGGGCCGCGGGATGGAGGGGATTGCTGTTGCTGTGGTAGTGACTGGGGTTGCTGTACCGGCTGTGGCTTGGGTGGCGGGGGAATAGGTTGCTGTGATTGATGGAGAGTAGGGAGCTCGCCCTGTGACCTAGACGCGTTGGCGATGGTGCTGCGCCTCCGGCTGTCACGACGACGGTCATATTCTCGATCGCGTTCATGGTCAAGACGTTCCCCTGTGATATACGTTAAAAATAAACCCAATTTACCGACGATAACGTGATGTCAGAGAATACCTCGGATCCTTCGAGTTCTATCGGTATACATATCAATCTCATCGGGCGTCAGAACCCGCAACACAATGACATGCTTATCCGTCGCCTCAAAGCGTTCTCTGCCTTCCAAGGCCGCAGGGTTGACTAGTTTCCGACTGATCTTGGTCCAGCGTGCTTCCTGCGGAATTCCGAGGTGATCAGCTTTTCCCGGGAGAGGAAGTGCACCTTCGCGAACCGGTTCGGGGTTTTCAGGGAAGCGCTTGCTTGGTTCACGGAGAATTCCTTTGATAGGAGCAGAAGCAGCAGGTGTAGGTCTGTTGTTGGTTGCTCCTTGGGAATGATGTCTATCCCGGCCATCGGTGGGCCCAAATCTCCCCTCTCGCCTCGCCCGGGTTTCGCGGTCATCGCGTCTTTCCCGGCTATGGGCGTCACTCTCTCGCCTCATGTGTCGTTCCCATTCCTCGTCCAGAGCCCGGTTCTCTCGTGCAGCGCGTTCTTGTGCCGCACGACCTTCTACCCCCTCATACCTATCTAGGCGACCATCTCCAGGCCCCCATCGTGGCTCCCGGTCGTCGACTCCGCGGAAGCTAAATTCAATCGGAGGATCACCATGAATGTTATATCCAAACTCGTCATCGTAAGGACTCTCGTACCCGTCATCAGGGAATGCGCCAGGCATAGGTGATTGCGACGAAGTGTACGTATGAGGCTTTCTTTGGTGGACAGAGACCGGTCTCCCCCGCGGCAGGCCGTCGAATGGATTTGGATCTGTTGTGAAATCCCTAGATGGCTTATCGCCTCGTCCCACACTCCTCGACCGACCGATCCCACCGATCCCACCCAACCCACCGAGCCCACGACGAGGTAGAGGGGGTTCCGGCTCGACAACCGGAGGGAGATCATCTTCAAGTTCAACCATGCTTATCGGCCTTCGACGCCGAGCCCTTCGGTACATGGGCTCACCTGTGTCTCTGTCGCCATCTGCATCTGCGGCTGCATCTGCATCATTCACTGGGTCCCTAACCAAAGGCCCATAGCGACGGTAGCCTCTGTGGCCACCGGGTCCCATCGGAGAGGTTCTATAGTGTCGTCGGTCCATGTCTCTGTCTCTATTCCTCTCATCGCCTGGCAGGGGCCGTTCTCCTGGATAGTACATGCGATGCCTCCGACCGGATACGTTAGGAGTAATATAGTATTCGCCGTCACCAGCCGAGGTGGCACCGGGGCTGAGTCCACGATCGCCAAGTCCTCCGTGAATAATAGGCCTACCACCGCTTGGAGACCTTCGCCTGTCGCCAACTATAGCAATCGGAGGTGGTACTCTACCGTCTCCGCCTGCACTGTGCGTAGCTCGGCGGTGGGGGAAGCGTGGGGGCGACGTGCTAAAGTCACCACGGCCACGCTCTAATGGTCCGAAATCTGGTCCAGATACAGGAGGTGCGTAGAATTCTTCCGGGCCTGGGAAATAGTCACTGTAAGGACCGAAGCCCAAAGTGCCAGTTGATGCGCGCATCGGCGGGTTATCTAGGCGACGGCTGCCTGGGGAAGGACGACGAAAACGAGATTCCATGGTGACTGAGTCGGGTTTTGATAGTGAAAGGTGGCGTTGAGGATGCGCTGGGGTTACGGGCTTTTGGTAAAGCAAATGCCCCGTGCCCTGTTTCAGTTTTAGAAGACACACGGCACTTACAGCCTGGGGTGAGACGCAGATGAAATGGCTGGAGGCAGAATA
>JAJDFE020000322.1:0-40232 GCA_021527465.2 Geoglossum glabrum | reverse complement strand
CAGAGGATCGACCCGAAGAAAGCTTGCAACGTCCCTGTAGTTAGGCAGAGTTGCACTGAGACCGACTAAACGCACGGTATCCCCTGTTTGTTCAATCTTGCGAATCGTTCTGCTAACGATGCTCTCGAGGACCGGGCCGCGATCGTCATGTAGGAGATGAATTTCGTCGATGATAATTAACCTAACAAGGTTGGTGTAGCTCATGTCCGTAGCTTTCCGGGTTATAACGTCCCATTTTTCGGGTGTGGTGACAATTATCTGCGTATCTACAATTTGCTGCTTCGTGAGCTGACGATCGCCAGTAAGTTCGGAAACTTTGATGCCATAGGGCGCAAGCCTTGCGCCGAAATTGCCGACCTGCTCCTGTACCAAGGCCTTTAGGGGAGCGACGTAAATGATCTTAAAATCGTCGAGGCTTATTTCCCCAGTTTGATTATTGCGGTGCTTCCCAATCTCTCGCAGAATGGTCAACATGGCAACGTTTGTTTTTCCGGACCCAGTAGGTGCACATATCAACATATTGCCATCGTCCTCAAAAGCCGACGGGAAGCATCTCGTCTGTATGCGGTTAAGCTCCTTCGACGATTTAAAAGGCTCCTGCGACCATTGGGGTAGCTCACTGATGGGGATGTTTTTCGGTTCGCTTCCATCGCTTTTCCGCTTGGGTGCTGGAACGTGGATTTCCTCGTAACCTTTGAATGTCCGTTTTGTGGATCCCTGTGGAAGCTTTACATTTGGGTTCGTCATGAGGTGGTTTCCTTGGTCGAAGACGAGGTTATCGAGATTGATAAGTCGTCGTGGCTGAAGACCACCAACGAGGCCACTTTCTTTACCTTTCTGGGCTCCATCCGCACCAGTCGTTAGCGTTGAGGGAATATCGATATCCATGAGGTCAACCTTTAGTTTCTTGCTGCCCGGCCCTGCCGCATCGCCGCCTTGGCCCTCCCTCCCGCGTAGCTCATCTAAGATCGGTCGGTGCCCTCCAAGTGCCATCTCGCGCTCGATAGCGGTTCTCTTATCCGTATCCTCAGCTCTTGCCAAACGGGTTAACCAAACGACCTTATCTTTGTTTGCAATAAGCTTACGAACAAGTTCGTGTTGCTCATAGTCAAAAAGTTCCATTAAGTCATTCTCGATTTCCCGCAATGGCCTTTGTTCGGTCTCTTGGTACTCCCCCATAGTGCCTGACAGAATCTCCATGGCTTCTTGGGTTTTTTGCTGCTGCACATGAGGGTCCGAGTAGATGTGTCCAACTTGCCGCTGAAGCCAGAAAGCATCGATCTCGTGGGCAGGAATAAAGTCTTTATTCTTTCTGTGGCTTCCTACACTATTAGCAGCTGGAGCGGAGTCTAGGATCAATTCCTCAGACTCAGCACCATCCATGTCCTGATCCTCAGCACCGCCAGTCGTAGTGGTGGTAAGGTCTTCGGCTCCTGGACGGTCTTCAACATCCTCACTATCCTCGTCAGAGGTTTCATCTTCATCCCGGACCTCGTAGGTCCGTTGGACTCCGTCTTCATCTTCATCCGACTCATCAAACACCACCGCGACGCCTTGTCGTTCATCGAGCTCCGCGCCAACCTCGCCAGTCATATCTCCATTGCCTTCCATATTCTCGTCTTCATCCTGAGCGTTATAGTCTGTAATTTTCTTCCCCAAATTTACCAGTTCATTGAACTCTTTCGGGCCCATAGTAGCACCAATCACATCGTCTATCTCCTTTTTCTTGTCGAAGTCTTTCTTATCTTCATCTTTCAGGGTCTCCAAAATGACATCTGCCGCGCTTCGTACGACCTCGTGGGGCACATCGCCAAGATTGTTTGCAACCGTAGTAAGAATAAGATCATATGTAGCCCTGGTAGCGGGGGTCCGTGGCCGGTACCGGATTCCTTCTATCAGTGCATCAGCTGCTGAGAGTATGCCCGCACCACGCAACTGTGCTGGCTCCCCTCGCCTCCTCTTCTTTTGCTCCCTCTCTAGTACGTCTTCACCTTCTCGAATTCCACCCCGCTCGACCACCGGTCCCGATGCCTTTTTCTTCTGCTTGGGGGCATCATCACGGGCAGTGCGCGACCCCATATCTTTGATATTGATCCGTCCAGCGAGAGACTCGGGATCCCCGGTAACCTCATCATTCCGGCGGGAAACAAATCGGCGGTCGGCCTGGAGCACCAGGTTCGACATCGCCGAATATTTGTATTGTGAGACATCTCGTGGGTCGGCCATGATGATTGTGTGAAGAAGGTGGGTTGAATTATCGCGAAAAGAGGCCTTTTAGATCATAAGAATTTCAAATTGAGCACGTCTAGCCTATAGGACAAAGGCTCGAGAGGTAGCGTGCGGAGAAAGTCGATAGTTTGAAAAACAAGAGGCTGAATACGTATATGCGGCTTGAAGCATACGTAGCACGTGATCAGGCGATTGCCAAGGCTAACTCAGGAACGCGGCAATCACATTTCACACAACATGGATAGCTCGAATTTCCCACTCACTCAGGTCGCGTCTTCGCTGAGACCCTATATAAAAACTCGACAGGAGGCATTGAGGATTAGAAGGACGTTGACCATATATCTAGGCTCAGCACTTACGGACTCAGATGATAAGGGCAAGCTACCCTACACGCTTGCAGCACCCGATATATCTCTGTCAGTGAAGCGAATACCTACAGCGATCTCCGGGTTACGCAAACAGTGCCTTAAGGCGCTCCAAGCGAATGAGAGGGCGAGGAAAGAGTATCGATCTCTTTCGGATTTAAGAGGTACTTCTGATGAACCGGGTGCACGTCCAACATCGAAAAAGGTCGACGAGGACGATGAAGATCATGATGAATTTTTCCAAACCTATATTGCACTACTACGGCTCCGTCGGAGATACGAAAAGCTACGGATATTTCAGGATTATCTTCAACTTCTATGTCGAAAAGCCCCAGCGAATCCTCATTTCTTAGATATGAATGAAATGCTTAAAGAGCTACCAACACTACCAGAGCTGCCTACAGAGGCCATCCGGACAACCGGGGCGAATCCCTCAGACTCATCTGTGTCGGGTATTGACACCCTGACACGACGCTTGGAGATGTCGGTATTGGGAGCTAAGCATTCTTTGGAAAATGAGAGGAGACTACTTGAAGAGTGGAGGAACAAGGGAGATGGAAATCCTGACGAAGCAACGACCGGAAGCCACAGGCTTCACGCACTTGGGCGAGTGAGGAATGAGCTAATTCATTGGATTGAGAGCGAGCTTTCAAAAACAGGTAGTTCACCCGAGGGAGATGTAGAGCAAGCAACTGGAGAGAGGACTATGGACACTGGTTCAACTATCTCGCAGTCCGTTGAAGGTATATTGCGTCAGTATCGCGGTTATGTTGAAGCGCGTAAATCACTACTGGTGGCACTATCCACGGCTACGTTGTCACTGCCTACTCAGGAGAGAGGCAGCACTACGGGGGTCCACGCCGCTGATGAGGCAGGCCAGGTCGGAATGACAGATCATATGGCTCCAGCTTACTCATTCCTCCCTCTTTTCAGCCACCACTTGCTACCATTATCAACATTCCAGAAATCAATCATCCTACAAAAGTCATGTTTAACCATGAGCCTCGCAAAACAACAGAGGTCCATAATCCAGACGATTGAGCGACTGGGGGAAGAAAGCCATCTCCTCCCCGCGTACCCTCTACTAGCTAGCCAAGCTCGATTCAGAAATGCTGCGGCTGCTTTGGCATCCAGAGCCGTCGACAATAGGCCAGTTTCCTCAGAAAGAGATATTACGGAAAGCGGAGGGGACGACTACATTAAAAAGGCTCGCGCATGGGCGTTTGCAGCAGACGCTGCGCGCACCGCGACTGAGGATGCAGTTCGGGAAAAGTTTGAAATCGGGGAGATGAGAATTCGAAGCGCTCAGGATACACTGGTTAGACTTCTAGGGCTCTTGGGACAAACCGTGGCTTTAGGCGGTGCGGACGAGGATGGACCTGTAGAAGACGACGGTGCAGATGTCTGGGCAACCATGGCCGTACCAATGTCAAAGAAGAGGGCAGACAGAAGTCTAGAGAAGGCTCGCGGTCGCAAGATGAAAGGGAATGATGAAGGAAGCGGGCCATGGAGAGGCCTCGATGGAGAACTAGGAATTATCGGGGTTTGAAGCTCCACTTCTGCTCGTGTGGTGGTTTACCATAGAACAGTGTATTGTACAAGTGCAGTACTCCGTAGACGATTCCTACCAAATCAGGATGGCGTTGGGCGGGTTTCATTGGAGGGCTTTCCCGCAGCCACAGGTGAAGTCAGGTTCCTCTCAAAATTTTCGTAGCATCCCTGCGGGCGCGTCACTGTACGGGGGTTGAGCTGCGCACCGCAGCCGCAAGTCCCTACCCCGCAAATCCGGCAGGGCATGTACTCTGCTGGCCTTAAAAATTTTCTCCCGTGCGCCATCAATCAACGGAAAACTGGCTAGGTCGAGGAGGCCGACAAGCTTGGCAGGAAGGGAAAAGCAGGATAGACAGTCACATGCCGCAGAGCGGGGAAGGCGAATGTTGCCTGCGTGCGATCAAAATTTTCGGAGATGCCTGAACCCTCCGATCAAAGCGTCCCAGGTGCTCTGTCGTATGGTGCAATTGGGTCGTGATCTGAAGGCCTCGGTGGTGTCGCCCTCGACTTTATCTTCGCTTAAGTAGTTACTTCGTCCTCTGTACTAGCGGGCTCGGCCATTGCCCCAAGAATCTGTGTGGGAAGCTCTCAGCACACTCTCTGCAGAGGTCGAATAACGTCGAGCTCCACTGGAAGCCGTTCCCACACAATACAGAGAGTTCGAAGCCCCAAGAGGAGCTGTACAGCATAGCTGCTCGGGATTGGGAACCCACGACTGTATTCTGGGGCCTTGACACCGAGCAATGGCTCTGTCCGGATGCTTGGCCGGCCGAACATCCTCTCTGCTTCGCCAACGTTTGCAACCGGCAACTAGCTCCCTCCGCCGTTTTACAACACAAACCTCGTCGTACGCGCCTCTCGCAAGACAGGCGCACTTGCACACACCATGGCGACATGTTCGAGCATTCTCCAGAACAACAGCCCTCAAATCCAAAGGCCAAGAGGCCCCGAGTGCGCAAGCTTACCTGGCAAGCGGCGTAATTGCTGGTGGAAGGAATCTGGTTGATGTCTCCAAGGTCCTAGTAATTGGGAGTGGTGGTTTAAGCATTGGCCAAGCTGGGGAATTCGACTACTCTGGTAAGTGGGTCTCAGGTGTGGGACGACTTGAACTTCAAAACGAGTTCCCAGAATGCACCGCGAAATTCCATGAAATGAAAGCAATTGCTCCCGTTGGCGGACGACGCTCTACAAATTGCTAATTGCCGTTAAACTACAGGCTCTCAGGCACTCAAAGCTTTGAAAGAAGCGAACGTAGCCTCGGTTCTCATAAATTCAAATATTGCAACTATTCAAACGTCTCATGTACTTGCAGATGAAGTGTACTATCTCCCTGTTACTCCCGAGTACGTCACGTACGTTATAGAGCGGGAAAGGCCAGATGGCATCCTTCTTAGCTTTGGGGGACAGACGGCGTTGAACCTGGGTGTTAAGATGCAAAAGATGGGAATATTCGAGCGTTATGGAGTGAAGGTCCTTGGCACAAGCATCAAGACCCTTGAAACCAGCGAAGATCGGGACTTGTTCGCCAAGGCATTAAACGGTAGGCTTGGAGCGCTCCCGTCCTTACTTTGAAAATCTACGATCCGAAGTCCCCTTTGCTGAGTCTTGTAACCACACAGAGATTAATATCCCTATCGCCGAATCTATAGCTGTTGCCACAGTTGATGAGGCCCTTGACGCTGCGGAAAAGATTGGCTATCCAATTATCGTTCGCTCTGCATACGCATTAGGGGGCCTAGGGTCCGGTTTTGCCAACAATGCTGAGGAGCTGAAGAATTTATCTTCCCGGTCACTTACTCTCTCCCCGCAAATACTTGTAGAGAAATCGCTGAAAGGCTGGAAGGAGGTGGAATATGAAGTCGTTCGAGATGCAAGTAATAACTGCATCACAGTCTGTAACATGGAGAATTTCGACCCTCTCGGAATTCACACAGGAGACAGCATTGTGGTAGCCCCTAGCCAAACCCTGAGCGATGAGGAATACCACATGCTTCGATCAGCGGCTATCAAGATTGTCAGGCATTTGGAAGTGGTAGGAGAATGCAACGTACAGTATGCTCTCCAACCTGACGGGCTCGACTACAGGGTCATTGAGGTCAATGCCCGGCTTTCCCGGTCCTCGGCTTTGGCGTCTAAGGCCACTGGTTATCCGCTTGCCTATACCGCTGCTAAAATTGGCTTGGGCCATACGCTCCCAGAGCTACCAAACGCAGTCACCAAGACCACAACCGCAAATTTCGAGCCAAGTCTTGACTACATCGTTACTAAAATACCAAGGTGGGATCTTAGCAAGTTTCAGCATGTCAAACGTGATATCGGGAGTTCTATGAAATCTGTCGGAGAGGTGATGGCAATCGGTCGAACTTTCGAGGAATCTTTCCAAAAGGCCATTAGGCAGGTGGACCCCAAGTATCTTGGCTTCCAAGGGGGCAAATTCAGCGATCTAGACGAGGAGCTGAGGAATCCATCAGACAGACGGTGGCTTGCCGTGGGACAGGCTATGCTTCACGAGAATTACTCCCTAGAGAGAATACATGAACTGACCAAGATCGATATGTGGTTCTTGTATAAGCTACAGAATATCGTGGATGTTCACAATGAACTCGTAGAGGTAGGCAGCCTCTTTGGTCTAAAGAAGGAACTCGTTAGAAAGGCAAAGAAGCTGGGTTTTTCCGACAAGCAAATCGCGATCTGTGTTGGAAGTACCGAGGATGAAGTTCGAGCGAGGAGAAAAGGATACGGAATTAAGCCGTGGGTCAAGAGGATCGACACCCTTGCTGCAGAGTTCCCAGCAAGCACCAACTATCTTTATACGACGTATAACGCCACCTCACACGACGTCACCTTTGACGACCATGGCACTATTATCTTGGGCAGCGGAGTCTATCGGATTGGGAGCTCTGTGGAGTTCGACTGGTGTGCAGTGAGCTGCACCCTTTCACTACGGGAGATGGGGAGGAAAACAGTGATGATCAATTACAACCCGGAAACGTATTCAACCGATTTTGATACAGCGGACAAACTTTACTTCGAGGAACTCAGTTACGAACGGGTAATGGATATCTACGAATTAGAGGCTGCGAGCGGTGTTGTCGTCTCGGTCGGAGGGCAGTTGCCTCAGAACATCGCTTTGAGGCTCCAGGAGACTGGACAGGCAAAGGTTCTAGGCACCGATCCGAAGGATATCGATAAAGCGGAGGACCGACACAAGTTCTCTCAAATACTTGACGACATTGGTGTTGACCAACCGGCATGGGAGGAACTGACATCCTTTGCCGAAGCTGAGAAGTTTGCCGACGGGGTAGGCTACCCGGTTTTAGTCAGGCCGAGCTATGTCCTCTCTGGTGCTGCCATGAGCGTTATTCATAATAAGGGAGAACTAAAGGAGAAGCTGCTTTCTGCCAGCGAAGTGTCTCCAGATCACCCAGTCGTCATCACAAAGTTCATTGAAGGGGCTATGGAGCTTGATGTTGATGCGGTCGGATCAAATGGGAAGTTGATTGTTCATGCTGTCAGCGAGCACGTCGAAGCGGCCGGTGTACACTCTGGAGATGCTACACTCGTTCTGCCACCTGTGACCCTCGACGAGACAACGATGGCGAGAGTCAAAGAGATCGCTGAAAAAGTAGCCAAGGCATGGAGTATCACTGGACCCTTCAACATGCAGATTATAAAAGCCCCATCACCAGAAGGAGGGGAGCCTGCTTTAAAAGTCATTGAATGTAACCTTCGGGCGTCGAGATCCTTCCCTTTTGTCAGCAAAGTCCTAGGCACGAATTTCATCGATATTGCTACTAAGGCTCTTGTCGGTCGCGACGTACCGGAAACCCGGGACCTCATGCAGGAAAAGAGAAATTATGTTGCTACAAAAGTGCCGCAGTTTTCTTGGACTCGTTTGGCTGGCGCAGATCCTTTCTTAGGCGTCGAAATGGCAAGCACTGGTGAAGTAGCCTGTTTTGGAAAGGATCTTATCGAGGCATATTGGGCCAGCTTACAATCGACGATGAATTTTAGAGTACCCCAACCCGGCGAAGGCCTGCTCTTTGGCGGAAACACGACAGTAGAGGAGCTATCGTCTATTGTCAAGTATCTGTCACCCATGGGCTACAAACTTTTCGCAACGAGTCCTAGTATCAAGTTGCACCTCGAGTCAACTAGTAGCGGCGATGTCCAAGTAGAGGTGATTGAGTTCCCCAAGGAAGACAAGAGAGCACTAAGGGAGGTGTTCCAGAAGTATGATATTCGAGGTGTCTTCAACCTGGCCACTCAGCGGGGTCAGAGTCTGGTGGATGAGGATTACGTCATGAGGAGAAATGCAGTGGACTTTGGCGTGCCACTGTTCATGGAACCAAAGGTTTGTATTATTTTCTTTTTTTTTCTCTTTTTTTTTTTTGTTATTTTCCCCCGGACTGGATGATGCTAACGTCTCACGGGGACAGACTGCCGTGCTGTTTGCCCAGTGCCTGAGCGAGAAACTGCCGGTGAAGGGGGGAATTCCAGGCGAGGTCCGCAGATGGAGCGAGTTCATTGGAGGGAAGCCGCTTTAGGCCGTTGCCTCTTATTTGCCTCATTGCGCTCATTTCCTTTACAAAAAAAGTAAAAAAAAAATAAAAGCGAGTATTTTGATTTGTAAATCCCGAGGCAATATTTTAGTCAATAGGAGGAGGAAGAGGAGGACAGACTTTGTTCTCGATTCAAAAAAGTAGCAGACCGAATGTGTCACCGTGTGTGTGCTCCATACAAGCATATCCCGCAGAAACACAACCCCGCACGCGTGTCTTGGCAGTAAGCTTATCTTGTTGCCAAGGGCGAATGAAGGGCGAAAATGAAGGTCGCCACCATGCATTCCCCCCATCATCCCATCATCCCATCATCCGATCATCCGCCCCCAAAAAAGGCATCATCCATCCATTGAATGAGCCAATACACCCCACAATGAGTTTTTTGCTTTTATTTTTTATTTTTTTATTTTTTTTTTTTTCATACATATGTATGTGCAAACGGGGATGGGATGGGATGGGGAGAGAGAGAGAGAGAGAGAGAGAGAGGGAGTGGGGGAAGGGAAGAAAGGAAAGAAAAGAAAGAAAGAATGAATGAATGAATGAATGAATGAATGAAAAAAGAAAAAGAAAAAGTCGGTGGTTGGGTGCGCGATGGTGCATTGCAGCGACAAGTGCTGGTGGTGCTGGTGGTGAGTGACGTAGACGAACGTAATTTTCCCCCCCCCCAGCAAAAAAAAAAAAAAGCGGCATTCACATTGAAGATCACGTCTTTCGCCCCCCTCCCCCCCGTGCTTGATTGTGTGTGTGTGTGTGGGTGTGTGTGTGGATGTGGATGTAGATGTGGATGGGGTATGTATGTGTGGATGTGGATGGGGTATGTGTATGTGTATATGTATGTATGTACGTATGTACATACGGATGAAATTGTACAAGCTACATACATACATACATACATACATACATACATACATACACATTTCCCATGTTGGGGGGGGGGGGAGTGCACACACAACAGTAAGAGGCTAGTTAGTTATAGTTGGTTTAACTGTATTTTGCTGGTGGTTTTTATCTACTTACTACCTACCTACTCCTACATGTACTTTACCGTACGTCAAGGCGGTTAGTTATATAGCCTTAGCCTTAGCCTTAGCTTTAGCCTTAGCCTTAGCGTCAGCCTTAGCCCCAGCCCCAGCCCAGCCCCAGTCCAGCCCCAGTCCAGCAAAACAAGCAAAGCACACACACACACACACACACACACAAGCAAGTAGCACGCAATCGCCGCCATCCATCCATCCATCCATCCATCCATCTCCCTGTCTGTATCCCTCCTTAATTTTTTTTTTCTCTTTTCTTTTCTTTTCCGGGGCTTCGGGTTGGAACCGTTTTTTTTTTTTTTTTTCTTCCCGTTGTTGTTTTGTTTGTTGTTGTTGGTTGTTTGTTGTTGATGCCGTTGATCGAGCTAGTGCGCGTGTGCTGGTGCGTGCTTGAGCTAGAAGGCGGCGAAAAAAAACCCCCCCCCCCCCCCCTACAGCTTCCCCACGCCCCATCGCCCCATCGCCCATCGCCCACACCTCCCCCTCCCCCTCCCCCTCCCTTCCTCCCGCTGCTGCTGCTAGACGGGAGGAGGGGGGGGGCACGCGGGCGGCGAAACCCTTTTGCCTGCGCCTCTTTTTTTTGTTCCCCCCCTCTCCCCCCCGTTGCTCTGCGGGGTAAATATATACATATATATATATATCAAATCAATTGCAACAACATATAAAACCCCCCCCCCGAGAAAAATGCACCGTTCTTTCTTGTGCAACACGCCGCTCCCTCTCCTCCGCCCGGCCCTGCCCTAGCCCGTCCTGCAGCTTCCAAGACTACCGCCTGCCTGGCTGCCTGGCTGCCCCGGTTCCGTGGGTGACGGACTGGACTCGGGTTTGTACTCGCCCCGGTTGGCGTTTTGAGGCAACCTGTGTTCACACATATATATAAATATATAAATATATAAATATATATATATATATATTTATATATACACCGTAAAAAAAAAAAACCATGGCTCCCAATAAATCCGGTGCGCCGGTATCCACTCGGGTCGGACATGGTCTGGCCAAAGTCCTGGGCATCAAGCTCGACCGCAACAACCCCACCGAAGAGCTCACCAGAGGTGAATCTGTGATTTCTGTAGCCACCGCAGATACCTTTGTCGAGGAGGAACCCACTTCTGCGGACTGGATTAAAAGTCTCCTGCCCGGCTCCGGGGAAATCAAGCACTACTTTATTAATCTGTTTCCGTTTTTGAAATGGATTACGCGCTACAACTCTACTTGGTTTTTGGGGGACACTATTGCTGGTAAGCTCCCTTTCCTCGTCCTCGTCCTCGTCCTCGTCCTCGTCCTCCTCCTCCTCCTACTCCTCCTCCTCCTACTCCTCCTCCTCCTACTGCTCCTCCTACTCCTACTGCCCTTTCCATAGCTAAGCCAGCCGCCGAATGGTATCAGGTCTCACGGTTGGAGCTGTTGTCGTTCCCCAGTCAATGGCCTACGCAGTCTTGGCTGGGCTGCCACCTGAGTTTGGATTATATTCCTCGTTCATGGGCGTCCTGCTCTACTGGTTCTTTGCTACGTCGAAAGACATCACAATTGGAGTGAGCACTCTTCCCCCCCCTTAGCTACATAACCCCTTGGCTAACTATGCCCCAAGCCTGTGGCTGTCATGTCAACGCTCGTTGGAAATATCATTAGCAAAATCAACGCCCATAGGGATCCCATAATTCCGCCGCCGGTCATAGCCTCTGCTCTGGCTGTGATTTGCGGATCCATTGTCTTGTTCATTGGCTTAATTCGCTGCGGCTGGATCGTCGATTTCATCCCCTTAACAGCGATTTCCGCCTTCATGACTGGCTCCGCCATCAACATTGCTGTTGGCCAGGTTCCGAATCTGATGGGTATTACCGGTTTCAATACTCGCGACTCTACATACAAGGTCGTCATCAATATCTTCAAACACCTAGGCCGGTCAAAGATCGATGCTGCCATAGGGCTGACGGCTTTGACGATGCTTTACCTCATTCGATCATTCTGCACATATATGTCGAAGAGGCAGCCGAACAGACGTAGAATGTGGTTCATTATATCAACACTCAGGACCGCCTTTGTCATCCTGTTATACGTCTTGATTAGCTGGTTGGTAAACAGAGAAGTCAAGAAAGCGAGTAAGGCGAAGTTTAAGATCTTAGGGACAGTTCCGAGAGGTATTTTGGCGCGCTCCTCCCCCCTCCCCTCCCCGCCCCACCCCCAATTCGTTAACTATTCCACTGAGCCCACGCACTGACGCGAAAGCATTTAGGTTTCAAGCACGCTGGAGCCCCTGTTATCACCGGAGAGATAATAAAGACCTTTACGAGTGAACTTCCGGCTGCCGTTATCGTTCTCCTCATTGAACATATTGCCATTTCCAAGTCCTTTGGCCGAATCAACAACTACACTATCAATCCATCCCAAGAACTAATTGCCATCGGTTTTACAAACGTTCTCGGCCCCTTCCTAGGTGCATATCCGGCGACAGGTTCCTTCTCTCGAACAGCCATCAAGTCCAAATCAGGTGTGCGCACGCCATTCGCTGGTGTAATCACAGCCATCCTCGTTCTCCTCGCCATCTACGCCCTTCCCAGAGTTTTCTTCTTCATTCCAAGCGCGGGTCTTTCGGCTGTTATTATTCACGCAGTTGGTGACCTCATCACACCACCAGACACTGTATATAGGTTCTGGCGGGTCTCGCCCCTAGAGGTGTTCATCTTCTTTGCCGGCGTTATAGTTACGGTCTTTACTTCCATCGAGAATGGCATCTATGTAACAATCTCCCTTTCAGCTGCAATACTTCTCTTCCGTGTCGCAAAGGCTAGGGGACGCTTCTTGGGAAAGGTTGTTATCCATTCCGTTGTTGGCGACCAGCACCTCAACAGCGACAGCAAATATGGGGTGGAAGATGGCCCCGAGGATTTTGATTCAGCAAGCGAAGCAAGAAATATGTTCTTGCCGATTGACCACCAGGACGGATCAAACCCCGAGATTGACGTGCGATCTCCTTATCCTGGCATATTCATCTACCGCTTTTCGGAAGGCTTCAATTACCCCAATGCCAACCATTATCTGGACTATCTTACCGAATATATTTTCAAATACACAAGGCGTACCACCCTTGATACATACGGCAAATTAGGGGTAAGTAAGCCGGCTCCCTAGATAGCGCCAACACTGGTGTCACTAACAAAAACCCACTTTTAGGACCGCCCGTGGAACGATCCTGGCCCCCGCCGCGGCAAAGCCATAAACATGGAGGACAACCGCCCCATCCTCCGCGCCGTGATTCTCGACTTCTCCTCCGTAAACAACGTGGACATTTCATCTGTCCAAAACCTCATCGACGTCCGCAACCAACTGGACCGCTACGCAGCCCCGGAAACCGTTGAGTGGCACATCGCTTGCATCAACAACCGCTGGACCAAACGCGCCCTCTCAAGTGCAGGCTTCGGCTACCCTGTCCCCCCGTCCACCGTGCACGCACGCTGGAAACCCATCTTCAGCGTTGCCGATATTGGCGGCCGCAACTCCGCTGCCTGGGATGCAGAGCATCGCAATGACGAAGTACCTCAGCACCAGCGGGTACGCGATCCCGAGGACCCAGGGAGCGATGCAATTGCTGCAAGCACCGCCGCAGAGAGCCCGGGTAACAGTGCTCTCAAGACCGCCAAGTCTCGAAAGGTTGCCGTTGTGCATGGGCTGAATAGGCCATTTTTCCATACTGATCTCACAACTGCGCTTCAGAGCGCCGTGCTGAGCGTGGAGCAGAAGCAGGAAATTGAGCAGAAGGTTGTCAAAGGGATCGGCGAGGAGCCGTGAACAGCAAGAGTAAACTTTGAGTTGACGTGGAAGCGCCCTTTTTTATTTTTTATTTTTTTTTTCCTCCCACCACCGTCAAACATTGATATCTATTGTAGCTTTAACTTGTCACGGGAAGCGTGAGATGCACATTGTCAAGGCCTTGTGTGTGTGTGTGTGTGTGTGTGTGGGGTTACCGGCTCATAATCGTCCGGCCCCGTTGCAATGAAATTTTTTTGGGCTCCCATCCGGCCCACCCATCCGACGGTTTCTATTTTACAATAAACAATGACGACCACTTGGCTTGTCGTGGTACATGATAACTCCTCCCATGCTTCTCTGGTGCATACTGTGATAAGACTGCGCCCCTTGGACCGTCACAAAAAGGGGAATGACAAATGCTCAATCGAGAATGAAAAAATCAGGACAACAACTTTGAAAAGCGCACAATACAGGCTCGTCACTCTGGTGCGACCTCAGCCTTGCATGTCACGAAACCACACACCCCAGAGTACAAGAGGCAACGGACAAACATGTAGTCTACCGGGAAAGCAGAGCAAAATCAAATCGCGGAATCGCAACCACGTCAAAGCTATCACGGCTTCCCCGTTGATCCCTGGGCTCATAGGCCGTGGGACGGTAAACCGCCCCAGCATCTCAGCGCTTCTTTCATCATCCATCACAGCTCTTCCTTCTGGGGCGAAAGCCCATCACAATAATCCCCTTGGTCCACCTCAAGCTACATTATACAAAAACGCATCACCGCCAAGCGTTTGAAGGCAGATTTGCCTGTGAACACTCAGATTACCAACCTATCCTATCCACGAACAATTCAAAGGCAAACGTACCTTCACCTGCTCGAACGCAGTTCCGGCACTATCGAAATCCCAACCCTTTTCTTCCAAGCATATATGCGAAAATTCCAGTGTCATGCCGGTCCGCTTACTCATTTCGATAACCATCAGCTCCTTTCTAAGCTGTTCATCGGATTTTCCTTCCACAGGTACTCCTAGGCTTTCTGGAGTGTAGGGTTCGCTTGGAGGTGTTCCCATGGTGATCGGTGAGACTGGTGCATCAACATACTCGGGCTCGAACGCATCGTATCCACCATACGCTCTGAGGGTGAGCTGATCGCAAACTACTCGAATACCGCCAATTCCAGCCCCAGGTCCAAGAACGAAGGTCCGATCGAAGCTACGCTTTACGCTTGTATTGCCCGTGGAGATGTCGATTTCGTCAAATTCACCGTGGATGATAACAATTAAACCTCCAACGCCCGTCGGGGACTGCCCAGTCATATCAGGTTGGCCAGGAAGCCCGTGACATTCTATCAACCATTTGTGGCCCATGGTAAGTAAATCTGGGTGGCGAGTGACAGGTAATGTAGACCAGCAGTTACGGACGGCTTCAGTGCCGGTGTGGAAACGAATCATCCGGCCGCCAGGGTGATTTATCTTCTTGAGGTTCCGCGAACCCTTGATGTACGCATCCCAGCTAATCGATTTTTGTGGCTCACTTGTAGTAGCACGAGGAGCAGAGGTATTAACGGAGAAAGAAAACGTCGATAGAGCGTCGTAAAAGCTGTTTGCGAGATTCGTGCGATCCATGTCGTAGGCAGGGAAGAAGTACTTTACGAAGTTTTCCCCAATCTGGGACTCGTCTTGGAAATTCGGAGAGAGAATAGGAATAGGTAATCGGCGACCAGCAGTGAGAGCTGCCAGTTCCCGATCCGATCGGACTTGGACTCCGTTTAGCATACGCAGTGTAGGATACCAATTCAGAATTTCAGTGGTATATGTCGGCACAAGGTTTTCGATTGGGTTGCCGGTAAGTATAAGATGATCCAGACTCCGGAACTTCCAGCGCCAGGCGCTCAAAGAACGCATATCGGTAAAATCATTGTTTGAGAGGTCAAGGTTCTTGATATCAGGGAAAGCCTGAGCAAACGACGAGACCATGGCGACGTTGTTGAGCCCGTTGCCGCTCAAGGAAACGCTAACGACAGCTTCACGCTTTTCCTTAGATGACGTAAAGAGTCGGCCCGCAGTTGACATTAGAGCGGGGAATAAATTTGATCCCCTAGAGCCATTACCGAAAATTTGTCTGCCGTCGAGAGGTTCATTGGTGCGTAGACTCGAGAGGTCCAGAAACTTCTGCTCCGTGCCGTACCGACGATTGAGTAGGTTGGTGAAGATTTGCTTCAGCTCCAATGAACTGCCAGCATCAGTGGAACCGAATGCCTTGGTAGCTTCATTTCTCGTCGGCTGTCCAGGGCACTTTTCGATGGTGAGCTTCGACTGGGCAAATTGGAATGTGTTCAATCTCAAAATCTTTGGTGTGTCCTCCGGCCTGACATAGATGATCATGCTATCTCCATCCGGTCGAGACTAGTCTACAGTTAGTAAGGCGTAAGATAACCTCAACTTGTCCGATCACCCAAAAGTGACAGCGGCAAAGGTCGGATTTCTCGGTCGTCGTTTTATAAATTTAGCTTGAAACGAAAGCGGACCGGAGAGGACAACGTTGCGTAGATTGGTGACCGTTAAAGCGTAGTGATAAACATACCTTTCTTATCCTAACCGCATCACCAGGTTTCGTATCGGGTCCATTGGCCTTTCGTTCGAGGAAGGCTAAGAGGTCACTGACTCCGCCATCTCTATTCGATGCCGCTTTGCTCTCCCGTAGTCCCCAAACCCTAATCTCATCATAACCACCTCTCACTCCCCCACTGGCAGCCTCACTCAAGGCACCTGTAGCTTCGAATCCACCACCTGGATTCCTCACCCTGGTATCTCCTCTAGCCATGCCACGCAGGATGGCTTGCTGGATGCCAGTGCCTCCAAAAAAACCTCCACGAGGAGGGCCCCTATGCTGACCTCTACTCATCTGTACATTCCCCCGAGTTGCAGGATTCTCGTAGGGGCCACCACGGCCCCTACCGCGTCCTCTGCCACCGGCACCGCCAGCGGGACCATCCATATCAAGGTCGCCATCTTTGTCAACGCGTGGTGTGTTCGAGCGGCGTTTTCGGATACCGCCATGGGTAACCGGGGTTGTTAGAGCAGTATTGTTTCGAGAACCTGCCCGGCCCCTGGGAGCGGTAGGAGTCGATGCTCTCTGGTGAAGCATGGTGTGTATGTGTGTTTGTGGTGTGTTTGTGGTGTGCTTGTGGTGTGTTTGGGTTTATATTCTTGTGGAGTACGACCTTGATACTTTTCACTGACTTGTTTGTCAGGAAATGTACAAAGCCGACCCGGTTGGTTGAAGGTTGTTAAAGGTTGTTCTTGGAGTGTTAATCCAGACGCTTCACTGACACGTTTGCAGGAAGTATATGAGGCTGACACTGCTGTTACGGGCTGCACTTGTGTTTAGACAATGGAGACTGTTCTTATAGACGGATCTGCTGGTGCGTCTGTGTAGAGTGTTTATGGAGTAGCTTTGATGTTTGTAGTAGAAGTGCCCTCCGCAGTGATGGTAACCCTTTGTGGTCAAAGAATTGCAGTTGATGAAAGCGTCAAGGAGCTCGCAGGATGTGAGCGAGCGAAGTACGGATGACCGATGACCCACCCTGCAGAGCCGCAAACTCCACTAATTAATACATGATTACCGAGAACCTTCTTCGGGCGATGGCTAAATACATCGAAAGGACCTCGAGAGAGCAGGGCAGCAAGAGCAAGAGAACAGGAGCCAAAGAACAGGAGCAGAGAGCAGGAGCAGAGAACAAGAGCAAGAGAGCGGAAGAGGATCCAGCCTTGAAACGCTGGTGGTAAAGGCGCAGCACTGCGCCACAGGCTCAGGGGGCTTGAGCCTCACGCGTGTGCAGGGTAACTTGTCATCATTCTCGCGATCCCTAAATGTGGCCTTTTGGCTGCAACCGACGAATCTCCAGTGAGCCTCCGGCCGACATTCACTCCTTCCAGGGCTCGCATTTCGTTTGTGACTGCTTGCAGACAACGCCAGCGTGCCGCAGAACTCGCCGTCCACGCCGTTGACGATCTCCATGAACCACTCTGGTTGATTGGACCAATTAAAGTACCTACCCCCAGCAGCCTAGCAGCCAGCACATTCCGGCCGTTCTTGCAACATGCCTCCAAAGTCGCGTTTTATTCGTCTAGACGCATTCAACAAGACTGTAGAGGATGCGCGAATACGAACTACGTCAGGGGGAATTGTCACAATCGGCTCGTTGCTAGTTCTTCTCTATTTAATATGGGGGGAGTGGGCGGACTATAGGCGGATATCTGTACATCCAGAGCTAATTGTAGACAAGGGCAGAGGTAGGCAGGGCAGCTGCAAGCAGTGCGGGTGCTGGCTAATTTATTGGTCGTTCAGGTGAAAAAATGGAGATACATCTCAACATAACCTTTCCCCGCGTCCCCTGCGAACTCCTTACACTCGACGTCATGGATGTTTCTGGAGAACAGCAGGTCGGCGTGATGCATGGTGTAAGCAAGGTTAGACTGGCATCCGAAGCTCAGGGTGGTGGGGCCTTGGATGTTAATGCCCTGGATCTGTAGGATTCCCATTACCCTCCAAGACACTTCCCCAGCTCTAACGATATCGTGCAGGCACTCACCCGATGAATCGGCCTTCCATCTTGACCCCGGTTACTGCGGCGACTGCTATGGTGCACCTGCTCCGGCAAATGCAAAGAAACCTGGCTGCTGCAACAACTGTGACGAAGTTCGTGAAGCGTATGCGTCCCTTCAATGGGCATTCACCCGAGGCGAAAACGTCGAGCAGTGTGAGCGAGAAGGGTACGCTCAGCGTTTGGATCACCAACGCTTGGAGGGATGCCGTATCGAAGGTGCCCTCCGCGTAAACAAAGTCATCGGAAACTTCCACATCGCCCCTGGAAAAAGCTTTAGCAACGGCAACATGCATGTCCACGACCTTGGAAACTACTTCGAAAGTCCCACCGCCCACACTTTCACGCACCACATCCACTCCCTCCGTTTCGGGCCCCAACTTCCCGACTCTATAAAAGCCAAACTCGGCACAAAAGCCTCCCCGTGGTCAAACCACCACACCAACCCCCTCGACAACACCTCCCAAAAAACAGATGACCGCAGCTTCAATTTCATGTACTTTGTGAAAGTTGTCTCAACCGCTTACCTCCCGCTAGGCTGGGAAAAGACCCAAAAGGGAAATAAGCAAAATGAAGTCTCGCACGAATTCGTGGACCTAGGCCTGTATGGCCACGGCGTGGATGGCAGTATTGAGACGCACCAATACTCCGTAACCAGTCACAAGCGCAGCCTCCTCGGTGGTGACGACTCAGCGGAGGGTCACAAAGAACGCTTACACGCCCGCGGAGGAATCCCAGGGGTGTTCTTCTCCTACGTATGTCTATCTCTCTCAACACCCGACCCCACCCTAACAATAAAACAGGACATATCCCCCATGAAAGTCATAAACCGCGAACAACGGACCAAAACATTCACTGGCTTCTTAACCGGTGTTTGCGCTGTGATAGGCGGTACTCTAACCGTCGCCGCTGCCATCGACCGGGGATTCTACGAGGGCACCCAACGGGTAAAGAAGATACACCAAATGTAATGCTCTTACTCTTAACGAACATTTTTACTTCTGCTTTTATGGTCCACTCCCCTGTTCCCTTCCTCTCGGCATATCGGACAATTTTCATCATCTATCCCACATACTCGGCAGTTTTGGTATTTGCTTATTACCCCTCCCCAAATGCAGCCCACGGCACGAGTGAGTTCCCCCCTCCCCCCAAAAGAAATTAGCGTGGGCGTCTGTAATACTCATTCCCTACCGTACCAAAACAATAGAATTAAAAAACTATTTATCAAAAATCAGGTATTTCGTTGAACACATGCAATTGTTCTTCTCCCATGTAATACAAACTCACGGCAAATGGATGAATAACACACAAGCCTACAAACACAAGAACCGCCAATTCTAGCACAAACTCCCCAAACTTCCCCCCTGTCTATCCTACCTTGCTCGAGAAGGGGCGAAAAGAAAAAAATTTGGAGTTTTGGCCCTAAGGAGGCTTGTGTGTGTAAAATAACCGAACGCATGGCGCTCCCTTGATGCCGCGGCGGCAAAAATTCTCGGGAAAAAAAATGTGAGGAGAGAGTTAACACACTGGCTTTTGGCTTGATTTCCCGCCCCCAGCGTCAAGAAATTGTCCGCGGACGGACTGGAAACCCCTCCCCCCCGCTCCCCTGCATACTAGCTACCTATCATCACCATTCGAGCCTTTAAAAAAAAAAGAAAAAGGGAGTGTTTATTATTTTAATTTTTTTTTCCCTTTCTTTCTTGAAAAATATATACAGAGTGTATAACTATAGATATAGATCTCGATTACTTTTTTTTTTTTTTTTTGCCAATGGAACGGATTGCGCCCATTCTCCCCTTCCTCCCCCCCCTCCCCTCCGCTGCTAGGAAGAGAATAGGAATTAGAATTAAGGGGAAAAAAAAATTAGAAGTGGAAAAAGGAAAGGAAGGTTCCTGGGGAGAAGGTGGAAAAGTGGTTGGTACATGCTTAGAAAGCTTTTTGAATCGTTTTGGGGAAAAAAAAGCCTAGATACATGAAGTTTTTTTTAAAAATTTTTTTTATGCCTAGAGAGAGTTGTTTATTTCGTGAGGTTTTGTATTATTAGTTGTCTGGTGTACAAAACGAGAGAGAGCGTATTTGGCTAGAGGGGGTAGCTAGCACGTAGAAGAGAAGCACGAGGCTAGTTGTGTGGAATAGCATTATGCGGACAATAAAGGGTTGGATATCTCTAGGGGAGGAGGAGGGGGGGGAGGAAACGCTCAAGAAACAAAACCAAAAAAAAATTTCGGTAGAAACCGCATTAGTGGTCATTGGTAATATCCTTCTGCCCAGTCACATACAGGCTCTTTCAGTCCATGTGTCGCCTTTTTCCTGCTGTCATGCGAGAAAAGCCATCTTGATCGCTATGGGGTCGTCAAGATTGCACCGTTAAGTCATTCATTATCAGAAAGCGTCCTCAAATGGGCAGTCCACACTCTCGTGCCCATCCCTCTCACAAAGCGCGCACCACTTATCAGCGTCTACTACTCCGCTGGATTTCCCCGGCGCTGGTCCCATGTCGTTTGGATTTGGCATGGCTGCTTTTGGTGTAGTGTCGACTGCTGCTTTCTTTCCAGGGGACAACGGAGCAACAACGGCGTCCGGGTGGTGTGGAGATGCTGAAAGTCCTTTTATGCCTTCCATAACTGCATCTCTACCAGTACGTCTGGACTTGGATGGTGAACCCGAGGGTGTGGTGCCGTTGCCATTAGGGGTTGCTTGCTGAGTTCCAAACATGTTGGTGCACGTCAGAATGTCATGGCCCCCAGTTTCACAGATTTCACACCACAAAACGCTACCATCGGCGTCAGATGAGCTGTTGGTGTCGCCTTCGTGCATGGTCTCCAATCCGCCATGGCGATGAGTCTCTGGAGAAGGGACCCGCCAGCTAATGACCGTACCTTTGGAATCACGGCCAGAGGATCTCTTGCTTTGAATGACCGTCTTCTCGGAAAAACTGCCACTCCCGAGAGTCCCTGCGCTTGCGCGTTGACCGATGGGCATCCCTTTGCGTAGACGATCCATTTCTCGTTCCAACTCCTCTTCTCTGTATGATTTTCTTTCAACAAGACCTTGTAAGTCTTTTATTTCTCGCTCGAGTCTCTCCCTCTCCTGTCTCTCCTTTTCGAGCGTTTCTTCTAGGGACTGATTTCCTCCGCTTTTGGTAGAGAGGCTACCGTTTCTCCGTACTGACGATCTTCGGTTGGAGTCGCTATTTGGGCTTGAATTGTCTGGCACTGCATCCCTACTTAGGGAGTGTATGATAGCCTTCAGCCCTCTGATTTCGTCGTCTCTTTGCTCCACTTCCTTTGATCCACTCGAACCAATCCCGGCGTCAACGACAGCAGCCCCGGCCCCCTTGAGCGCAGCAGCAGCCTTTTCTCGCTCTCTGCGTAGTTCTGAACGCCCTCGTTCAACTTCGCCTCGAAGAAACTCTACCTCCCCTCTTGCCTCTGCCTCACCTCGCCTAGCATCCTCGAGTCCTTCTTCGAGTTCTTGTACCAGCTCCTCAAGCTGCTTGAGTTGCTGAGCAACGCTTTCGACATCCTCACTTCTATCGTGTAGTTCTCGGATCTCTTGCAGAAGGTCTTCAACTCTCCTCTCGTAGACCCGTTCTGTTTCGGTGCTGGCTAGCTCGAGAGTATCGATAGTACTCCTGAAATCCGCTCGGTGCGCATCAAATTCAGCGGTCAACATAGCGATCTTGTCATTCTTCTCTCTGAGTAGAGCACGCAATTGTGTAGCGTCCGCATCTTCGAGACCTCCTCTATCCATATTTCCGCCGCCACCCGGTAGCAACGACTGAAGTTCCGTGAGACTATTCTCCATCTCTGCTAAGCTTGCAGCTTGCTCCTTAAGCTGTTTATCTCGCTCCTCCAACCTTTTCCTTAGCCTCTCCACTTCCTGCTCTGCATACCCTGGCACGGATACGGTGATCCCTCGCATAGTTGAGTTAAGCTCTGGAATTGACCCTTGACTTCCACCACTAGTCCTAGCCAGGCCAATGGGCGTATTGTCACCATCGTCGTCAAATGGTGTATGGTCCCCCAACGCCGAGCCACTTCGTGTAGAGGTAGCCCCTCCAAATCGGTGTTTTGGCGTGTTTGGATTAAAGCCAATCTTTTTTCCCGGGTCACCTCCGCCTCTCATGCTGCTACCAAACTTTCCGGGTGTGGGGCTTGGGGCATATAGTCCAGCCGAAGGGCGCCCAGGCGTTGGTAACATGTTTTGCTGCTTTCGCAAAGGAGACTCGGGCCTTGGGAGGGACGGCCTAGGATGCGGTTTGAAGTGAGGGCTCTGTGACCGAGCAGGTCCAAGAGACTTGCTGAATGCAGATATTGATGGGGTGGGTGGAGTAGCGTTACCGCCCGTGCCGAGCGAGGGTGTCGTGGGTGTCAGCGGCGTTGACTCAGTCGATATTGTCGGCGATGCTCGCTTTGATGCACGATTGAGAGGCAGGAATATTCCCGAATTTGGGATAGACGTGGTGAAATAACGGATTCTACAATGCGTCAGCGGTCTGCTTCATGGTGTCCGACGACATCGGAGGGCGAAAATGGACAATGGGATTTTCATACCCGTCAACATCACCACCGTTTTTACCTCTTGGAGCCCACTCCCGGCTTAGCTCCACCCCAGCAAAAACACCCTTTCTACCTTTCACAGGCCCTATAAATCTCACAGTTCCATACATCCCTCCGGGGACATCAACCAGGTCCCCAACCTCGATATCTCCATCACCACCCGACTTCTTCGCGGGAGTTGTAGGAACCATGCCGTTGGACGCAGGCGCCTCGTCCCTCGATGGGATCAGGCCGTAGCCAGCACCGGCGTCTGGGATTGTCGAAAGCGAGTTGGAGGTAAGTGCGTTTAGTGATGCTTTTCTTGCGATGATTGCGTTGACGCTCAACGCGCCTCCTCCTGCACTAGTCGATGCCCCAAGGTTGGGGGTAGGTAGCGGAGGAACGCGCGTTGAATAGGAAGCGCCGAGGTTTGGGCTAGAGGCAGTCGAGAAATTTTGATTGCCTAGAGAAGGTCGGGGTCGGGCTAAGGAACGTCGTGGCGTTGGCGTTGACATTGGAAGAGCACAATTTTAATCAGGTGTTGTGTTCTGGCGCATGTGGCGACTAATAATATTGTTTAGTGTCCTATTCCTATTCCGGGATCTTGCCCTATATTTGATTTGTGATTTGTGGAGGTAGGACTTGCTGCCTGCGAAATCCAGGTCCCGGGGTTGTTTGGATGGCGATTCGGAGAATTGCTTTGGTTTAATGTTGGGGCAATACTCGTCTAACGCAAGATGTAAGTGGACGTGTCTCCGGTTCCCTGAGAGCTTTGACGCCGTTTTTGGAGGCCCCCCAAACCACCTCTTGCCCTCTAATACGGACACCTCCTGAGGTGGTGACCGTCATTGGAGAGAGATCCATGATGTATGTATTACACCATTCCGCCCTCGTTCGAGGATTAACCGTCCTTCGAGCCCTCATTACTCCGGCGAATACCAGTCGAGACTATGGCGCGTGGCCAGAGATCACCAAATCCGCTCTTTACGCCAGAGTCCTACCGAAAAAAGGCGCCAGAAATACGCCAACGGTCCTCGGGTAAAGGCTATTCACGCTAATGGCATAAATATCAGGCTGGATGAAATGGATTAGAAGTGGCAGGCACGAGAATTTCTCATTTGTACCGTTGAATCGAGTCTTCCTAACAGATCTCTAGGTATTGTCTCTACATACACTCATCAGGGTTAAATATATCGAGCCGTGGCATCACGTCCCAAAGCTGCACAGGACGGTCCTTAATGTAAAGTGTCTTTCCCGGCCAGCGATATTCTATATCGGTAGATGTCGGTGTAGGTATAGGTGTTGCTGTAGGTGGATGTTAGAACTGTCATAGTTTATATACAGCTCTAAACTGAAACTTGGTAGACAACCAGGTCTTTGGCCCCGCGAGAACGAAGCTCTCCAAGACTGGAAACAAACCCCGGAACTGGAAAATATGATGAAACCATTGAGTCTGAGGGGCGGCGACCCCAAGCAGGCCTTATTAAAAAGGGGTTGTCAACGGTGCTCTTCCGCCAGATCTCTGGGAATTCCTAGCCCAGGATTGTACAGGTGGATCTGAACTGTATTGCTAGGCTAGTCTATGGTATGGTAGAAGTTTGTTAAGGGCATTAGCCTAACAGTTATTCATTCTGTAGCTACTTCGTGGATATCCTTCACGTTGTTAACACACTTCCATATTGAATGCCATCTCTCCTCGACACTCATCTTGTCTCTCGACCCATCACCCCATCTCCCTGTTTCGCATGCAACTCATCGCCGGACGGCAATTGTAGACAGGCTGTGGTTTCATGCTCCATGATATGTTCGCTAGCCTGATTTACGCAGTGCGGAATTACTTCTGCCCTCAGAAAACTGCAGGAGTACTGATTCTACACCTAGGCACCAGAGTAGAGCAAGTATTTGCTGCTTGGGGCCCCTTGTCTCTTGGCAAGGACGCCTGCTAGCAGCATCCTATGGGCACGGGGTTGTCTTTGAATTTAGGTAATCAGGCAATCTTCCGGCCAACGTTGCCAACACCCCTACCGACGACGCTAACAATAACATCGCCATCATCACTACCATCCCTAATGCCCCAACCACTTGCGCCGAATAGTCTAAGATCTCTGGCCAATCCAACTACCTCCTCCGTCCCAATAACCCCCTTGCCCATCTGCAGCCTCCCGACATCCTCAGAACCCATGGCCATCAATGTGAGCATCGTTGGCGCTCCTAGTGAAGATACGCATCCACCGAGAGAGACAGCCTCTAGGAGTTGATGTGCACATTGCTGACCGATATCTTCTGGGGGCTGACCTCCTGAAGAGGGGGAGGCGACATCTGCGGAGTAAATGACCGAAGTAGAGGATTCTGCTGTGAGCGACAATCCAAACCCAACTCCAATCTTCTTTGCACTTGATCCATCTGCCCTTGGAAGGAATGGGGCGGATGAGACATCGGAAAAGATATATATGTCATTGAGGAAAGGGTTGAGGACTCCTCGAGCTGCCTCAATCATTCGCGCGTTATTTGACGATGATATTCCCGTGCAATATGCGACTCCTCGCACTCGCTTTATTCTGCCCGGGTTCATGAGGTGTATTGTTTTCGGCAGCCGCACTTGGTGACCGAAGACCAACTGAACTTCTCCAGCGCCGCCCATTCCCTCTGGTCCCGCACATGATCGGCGTAGAATCCGGAGCTCTATGTCGTTTGAGATTCCAAATTGCTCAAAGAGTGGCAGAATCGCTGTGCGCACGCTGTCGGCGGATATGTCGCCAGTAGGAGTGGCAGACGTAATTACCCCGGGCCCAGTGAAGATGACGTTGACGGGCGACTTCGAGAAAGGTGCAAGGAGACACAATGGTATGAGAAAATAACTGACGCCTCTAGTGCATCCTGTTGGCAGTTCATGACGAATTGCCCCGCCGCTTGCACCAGATCCGGTGGTGCTGCCTACGATGAGGCCTGGGCGATAGAGCAGTGTCGTTCCCGTGTAAGATATCTCGATTGTAGATCCGTTCGTGACAGTCTCGAGCAGGCGCAAAAACGATACTTCATGGCTGGCCAGACCGGGGTTGGTGGGGGACGAGGAGCGGATCTTAGATATGTGAACCGGCCGACCAGTAAGTGTTGAGAGGACAAGACGCTGTACTAGCGACCTCTGGGATTCAAATCGCAAAGGCGAGGGCGGAGGTGCAGCCATGCTGGAAATACCGTTGGGCTCCATCAAATGTTTGCCGCTTGTTCGCGGGGGAAGTGTTGGGACACGTGACCGCTCTGATATTGACGACTTGTCACGAAGCAGCGCGCACCCGACACCAAACAACGTAGCTGTGCTCGTTAGGCGCGCTCCATGCTTCATACCAGTATCCAGTGACGTGGGCCTGGCCCACTGCGTGGCACGGTGTCCAGCGCCGGAGCAGGATCACGGTTCCGGCTTACCATTGCTTCCGCTGGGTCTTGTTCCACACCTGGGGTGGGAGTTATCCTTGGGCGGAACACTGACCTGCATAGTCTTGGGCCAATTTCAGTGGCCCGAAGTACCTCTACCCTTGCTTGTGGCAATGTGAATGGAGGTGTTTTCCGAATAATTTACCCTCCTCCACCGTGCCCGAGCCGATTCTGCTGCACGCTACTGGTGCATGTGTCAGGAGGGGGCCGCGTCTGTTGAGGGGACTGGCGCTGGGCTTGCCGCAACCCCGAGCTCTGATAATTGCGGCCTATTTACAGAGGAATGTGGACCAGTTGCTGCCTCTAACAGCGTTCTCCAGCAATCCAAACGAGGTAGCGGGCAACGTACTGGTTGCTACTACCCGGGATCAGAAACACCGTTTTAATTGCCTTGGCTCGAGACCCTCTCCGTGTTTATTGCTGGGGAGAGCTTCTGTCTTTGGAAGCGGGTCAGTGTTGAGCCCGCTCTTTTTAATACTTACGACTGCTCGTGAACTAACTCGCATGCTAGGTTTGCTACCCGGGGATGCAGCTACGGCCTACAAATGACTCTTGCTCAGACAAGCGTGCGACAGGACCTCCTTGTCTTGGGGCTCTCTGAGGGTTTCCAAAAGCTAGACCTATGGGAAGGGAACTAGGGACATGCCCACCCCACGGCCGACCTCAGACTACCCCTGGAGGTGGGTCGATTGAGCTCTGAGGAGCGAGATATTCCGCGAAAACGAGCTTCTAGGTATTATGCAATCCACTTAGCGGCCGGCTCTAGATTGAAAGGGAGGCTTGAACCAGACATTGGCCCTTCGAAATTTTGGCTCTTTATTGCGCCAATAACACACCCGCGCCCCGGGAAATTGGACAGCTAGCTAGAGGGGAATATTCATCGAGGGTAGGGGACTGTAGTCCTGCTTGCTACGGGATTTTGTTTATGGGCAAGCGTTTAGGTAGGCGATGAAGTTATGCTCCGGCCTATAGACAGCTGTCTACCCTAGCGGAACCTTGAAAGTCTCACTGACAGGAAAACCGATAGAAGGGGCTATGATTCTCCGGGCGCCCGGTTACACCAAAAGCCGTTACTAGCGCAACGAGATCGTTAGCCTACCCCAGTATTTTCGCAATGATACTTCTCTAGGGCTTTTTGGTCAACTGAATCTGCTGTTGTGCAAATATCCCCGGCTCCCAAAATTATGGGCTGGAAGCACCACAACTTGACTACTGGGTGCGGGTCTCGATGCGGGCAGAATGTTTACATTCTGAAGAGAAGCAGGCGCAAAAGCATCCAGAAATGTCAGTTCCGTTCAAAGAGGTCTGTACCTTCCCTCACTATCTTGCGATGAGTTTTCTCCCTTTTTCGGCGGTCGGCGTATCTCGATGGAAAGCTCTTATCTACATGTCGGCCGTAGTTTCGTGTACACGAGATTTGATAATTCGAATGAGATTACTGGAAATGCCTGTTTGCGCTTCAGTTTGTGGCGTTTGATCTTGATCTACTACTGCTCTTTGGCTTTTTGGGGGAATGGGGAGGGGAGGAGAAGGGCCCTCTACGAGCTGTATGGCTATATCACGCCCAGAACGGAAGCGATGAGGATGACTTGTTGGTGCCGCCCACAGCCAGAACTATGGCACACGGACTCCTGAAGCTGAAAAGCACTGATTTAACCCCGACGCCCCTGCGACTTTACCTGACCGCTCTTTAATGATCTTAGGTTGCACATCTACCTCTCATATCCACTTTGTTGGACCTATGTCGGTCAGGTGACCACACTAGCGAACATCTTATTCTCACGCGCGACCTGAGCAGAACTTCATTCTTCACATCTGCCCCTACGCTGCGATCAGTTCGCCCATCGCACTATTCACGAACCATCGTGCTCTGCGCACTGATCTGAGCTCTTATCAATTCACCGCCCTTCGAGTGTAGCCAACTCTCTCATTGCGCTTTTCATTTCATTACGCGTCGGTCTGTTCTGACATTCGCGTTTCCCTAATCGCATCGTTATTTCTAGTCTACCGTGGTTATGGCTGAAGACTCGAGCGCGTCACACTCTTCGCCTCCTGTGCAGTCTACTTCGCCTCAAGCATACTCTTCTGGTGGTGCAGATGATGCTACGCTCTCCGATAAGGCTGCGGGTGGTCACCATGATACTGGGGATGACAACGCAACCATTGTAGGGAAAAGGGGAGAAACGAAAGGTTGCTCTCATTGACTCGCTTTTCGACATGTGTTTTTGGATATCTGCTGATATATATCGCGTCTTGTAGCCACGAAGCGAAACGGTAACACGAATGAGCACACTGAAGGCAAGTCGGATAAGGATACTAGTAGGGATATCGAAATGGCGAATGCACTGAACCCTGATGATTCCGAAAAGAACCCCGAAAATGAACCCGAGTCAAACGCAGGGAAGGCAAAGGGTGCTGCCGCCCCTCGTACAAACGGCGCGCCTGGGTCGAACAAGAAAGTCAAACGGAAATCTGTTGGGATACCAGAGCACAAAGCGAAGCTCAACAAGAAAAAATCTATGCCTGTTATGGTGGATCGTGATTGTCAGCCTGGCGAATACTATTTTGCCCGCATGAAGGGCTTTCCCAAGTGGCCCTGCATTATCTCCGATGACGAAATGCTTCCTCCTCTAATGGTCAGAACTCGTCCAATCACAGCAAAGAGGCTGGATGGCACGTATAAGGAGGAGTATGCTCCTGGTGGCTCCAAGGCGCACGACCGAAGCTTTCCAATTATGTTCTTGCAAAGTAATGAATTGTGAGTGCTACCCCTTTGCCACTGGTGCTGAAGGTCTATTCAAACCTTCTTTGAGACTGTAAAACTAACCCAAGGATTTCCGCGGACGATAGTGCCTGGATGCAAAACAAAGACCTCGAGCCCCTTGATCTAGATACGATCGGAGATGCTCCTGAGAAGGGCAAGAACAAGTCACTCATCAAGGCCTATCAGATTGCTGCTGAGAAACATGACCTGCAACACTTCAAGACTGTTATTGAAGAGCACAACAGAGCTCTGGCTGAAGACCAAGAGAGGAAAGAAGCTAAGGGCAAGGGCAAAGGCAAAGGCAAAGCGAAGACAAAAGACACCCAGGCTGAGGGATCGGATTCTGAGGCGGTCGTAGATGGGGTTGCTGACGAAATGGAGTTCGAAGAGGACGAGTCCAATGGGAAAGCAAAGAGCAAGTCTAAGAAACGCAAGAAGGATGCTGAGAGTGAAGAAGAAACCAAGGTAAGGAGATTTTCACCTATTGAAAACTACTGGCGTTGTCTATCCCCTAGGAAACCCCCGAGGAGGCTACCGTCACTGAAGCTGACACTCGACGATAGCCCGTAAAGACTCCCAAGCGGCCAAAGAAAACTGCCCCTAGTACAACAAAGCTCAAGCTAACCACACCGAAAACACCCAACGGTATTACTGGGAAGCCACCGGCAAAATCCAAGGCCACGAAGCAGAAAACTCCCTCAAGCAAGAAGTCAAAAGCTAAGATCGACGAGGACGAAGACATGGAGGATGCGAGCGAGAGTCCAAAGGTTGAAACTAAGCCGCAGTCCATGGAAGCAGCACGCCAGAAAAAGGAGAAAGAAATACTGTACTTCAGACACAGACTCCAGAAGGGTTTCCTCACGAGAGACCAGATGCCAAAGGAAGAGGTATGCATCTTGATCCAAAATACTATTCGATCCGGGTCTGGTCAGAATATTAATGTTCTTGAATTCTACAGGAAATGGAAACAATGGGTGGTTATATTACAAAGCTAGAGGCCTTCACTGACCTAGAAGGTAGTATCATCCGAACTACCAAGATACACAAAGTTCTCAGAGCCATTATCAAACTATCCTCGATTCCTCGAGACGAGGAATTTCAATTCAAGAAACGTTCTCATGATCTTTTGGCCATCTGGAACAAGATCTTAGCCAGCGAGCCCGAAACCCCCACTGCAGCATCCGGTACTGATAAAGACGGCCCAGCGACTAACGGGTTAGGTAAGGACGGGAAAGGTGACGAAAAGGACGAAGAAGAGGGTGCTAAGAGTGCTAGTGAGGGCGAAAAGGACGTCGACGGTGAAAAACAGGTTGAACCTGCCGGTGATGCTGATGAAGGCGTATCAGATGCTGGAAACACTAATGCCAAATCTGAGAATGACGCCGAACAAGAAGAGTCCGAGAAGCTTACTTCTTAGATAGATGTCACCGAAGGGGAATGGTAAGCTAAGGGGGATAGCTTATATACAGCTAATGCTGGAGTCTTCGAGGTACTCAGTTACCAAAAGACCGCTTTGACACCAGAATCGCTTGCCCCGAAGCTCGTCGAAGTTACTTCATCTCGTGTATTCATAGCTTGCTCTTGTTCCCGGCTGCTTACGTGTCTTTGCACACGATTCCAAACTTTTTCTTTGCTATACGTTGGTGATAACTGTTGCATATTCATGCACGCACAATCTTGCAAGGGGTGGGGGCAGCACATAATAAGCGTGGACAGAAGCCGCCGGAGGCAGGTTAGCTGGGAGCTCATTTCCCTCTGCTGATACTCGCCAACGTTTCCTCGGCTGATCCTCTGAAGTCTTCATGCTAATCTCTCGCGGCTTGACCGGAGGAGACTATTGTTCAATCCGCATCGGGATATGCGTCATGAACTTTGATGTTGCACAATCGTTCCCCTGGTTTGTCTCTTGTTTCTCAATGTTTCTGCTTCAATCTCTCGATTTACAAACGGCGCCTCTATCTTTCAAAAAATTCAGAACGGGAGGGATTCGCACAAAACATCATCACAGGCAAGGGCGATTCGTCAAATGCGGAGCTGAGAGGAAATAACGGGGCGATAAGTATGTACATAATTGGATAGCGTGGGTCATGTGGCCGGCGGAAGGATGGGAAGTCCACAGGCCTGATCTGTAACTGCGTGTCGAATAAAAGTTGTCGCATCTCCTAGATGACCGATGGGCAAAGACCACCCCTCTGCGCATTTCCCGCACCTTACCACGGATGATGCATCGTACATACATACACGAAGATCATGATGACAGCTTCATTGTGCCGCAGAGCGAGCACGTCCACCACTGGGCATCCATGTATGCACCGCATCGATGGCACACCCACTGGGCGACCCTGGCTGGCTCGGTGGCACTCTCACCCAGCGTTGCTTTTTTACTATCGACAACACCGTCTGATAAAGAAGCCTTGTTCCCATATGTGCTTGTTGGGCGCTCAGACATACAGGCGTCGCAAAAGAGGTGCTCCAGGGGGTTCTCCAGTGTGCAGATAGGACAGGACCAGATGGGTGCTGTTGCTGTTTTCCTTTCGCGACTCAGCCCGGTTTGTGATGGCGTTTTCGTGCTTGATGCGCTACCGCCAACCAGCCGCGAAATAGGGCGGCCGTTACGGGGCGAGACCTCTTGGGGTCGCTTGCGGCTTGCAGGGGACGGGGTCTCGGCCTTTGGTTTCTGATTATACGCAAGACTCTCCCGTGGTATGTAAGAATCACCCCACTTCTCCTTCTCCTTCTCTTCTTCTTGCAGGAGCTCGGCATATGCTTGTACTATAGCGCGGTCGTTAGCCTCGTCCTCCTCTGCCTGTGTTCGGAAGCCGTTCGCAGTTGCTTGATCGCCGATGGCTTTTGAGTCCTTGTGGCCCATGCCACAACCTTGATTCACAGCCTTTCGTCGTTCAATCGCACTGACGATCACCTCCCGTATATTCTGGCCCGGGACGATTGGTCCGCCGCCGAGCTTCTGGCCAGAGCCTTTTGTCAGGTCACGTCGCTTTTCAGCTGCTGCCCGAGCGCGACGCCTAGCTTCCTCCAGGGGGATCCGCTTTCCGCCGAGTACTTTGCCATCAGACAAGAAACCTTCTCCGGTGTAACCACTGCGGATGAGTTGTTCATGCTCTTCTCTTAGTTTTTGGAGCAGTGCATGGAACTTTTCATCATGGGGGCCATGTACGTTATGAGTTAGCCTATCCCGAGCTTAATATCAGCACTATTCCAACATAGCAGACACTCTCTTATACGAGCCCGCAAAAGGGCATACTCATGCAGCATAGTTTCGACTACCGTCTCCTTCGGTAAGAACTGCGTTTTATCGAAAGGATCGCGAAGCCGAATGGAGATCCTCTCCCCAGCGTTCTCGTTCAAACCTGTTGATTGAACCCGTTAGGGGCATTGTCTGAAAAGCTACTGGTATCTCTTCTTAAGCCCTACCAAGAAGATGGCGCCCGTCAGTGGCGGCAGGCGGGTAGAATTCCTGGAGCAACCCAACTCTCCACCCTCTTTGCCTCATGATAGGTCTAACTAGGGAGGCAACCTTCTTAAGCATCTGGAGTGCCTCAGCTTCCCGGGGGAAGCCCTTGAGATGGACATATTCTGAGATCAAGGTGTCCGTCTTCATTGCTGCAACCCGGCTGTGTTGCTGTGATAGTCAGTGGGTGATTGTGCAAGGGCCGTCGGCCTGGTATATGTTGGGCTTCTAAAAATACTGTATGCTCCAAAACGATGTGTTTGCCCGCACTCTGTACTCCAGCACAGAATCAAATAGTAGTGAGGCGGGAGTCGAGCGCGGGATGATGGAAGTGAATAGAGCGGGCTTACGAACTGCCAGCGCCACCACGCCGCCGCTGATAGCGATGTTTGCTCCGTCGAAGCCCCAGAACAGCCAACCATGCTACACAGGCAGCCAAGCCCCCGATGTGGCAACGGCCATATTGCTGTTAGCGGCTATATATTATTTGCAAACACTGTTGGTAGGCACTGGTGTCTCATGCTTTTCCTAGGGCAGACGTATCCATCATCACGTGGAGATAAGATAGAGCGGCGCCGAATTTGCACCTGAGCAAACATAACATCATCTCCCAAATAACACACCAACAACACTACCGCATCCACGCTGCCATCATGACCAGCGACGACCAGCATTTTCTGGATCTAGTGGGTTGCGCGCGCTCCCCTCATTTGCCACAGAGAGGCTCCCGATCCTAATTGCAGTCTTCGAACAGCTCTCCACAATTCCCACTGATGTCAAACGAACTTCCCTCCAACTAGCTGACTCAATCGACCGACACTTCGAAGCCGTTGCTGTCATGATTAGGGAGGCTCTCTCGTCCTCTGACTGGCTTCCAGAATCTACTCGTCCATTACCGCCTCGCACCCCCCCACCGCCACCACCGCCGATCGGGTACATCGAGCATGTGCAGGACTGGTTGTCGAGGAACAAGGCCCTGGCCGCTCTTGTACTAATGTCCCTAGGATCTATAGGTTTTTTGATGTACAGGCAGCGAAGGGCGTATGGAAGGAAGAGGAGAGCACGACGTGCTAGCAATGGAGCGAGGAGGGAAGTTGTCGGTGCGTAAGACAGCAGGTCAGGTATTTTAGTTCTTACGGGCTAATCATTAAATCACCAGTCATCGCGGGGTCTCCAAATGATCCAATTACTCGAACTCTTTCTTTGGACCTCGAACGACGAGGCTTTATTGTCTACGTGGTAGTCAGCACCGTCGAGGAGGAGCAGATGGTTCGCAATGAGTCTCGTGTCGACATCCGACCATTGAATGTCGACATTGTAGATGTAAGCCCTACTGCAATGGCTTTGTAGCACAGGAAGAACTACAGCTAACCAGAATCCACTTTTATGTAGCCCATGAACGCCATCGAACGCTTCAACCATATCCTTTTAAGCCCACAACACGCCTTCCCTGGCGCACCCCCACACAATCTCAACCTCGCCGGCGTGATCATCATTCCCGACACAACCTACCCTTCAGGCCCTATCGAGACCTCCTCACCAGCGCTTTGGTCGGATTTGCTAAACGCCCGAGTCCTCAGTACCATCGTCACTACCCAAGCCTTTCTTCGCACAATATGCGAATTCAAGGCCCGCGTTCTCATGCTTACACCAGCCATCATCCCCGCACTATCACCGCCATTCCATGCCCCCGAGTCCACCATAGTTGCCGCACTCACGGCATTTACATCCACCCTCACTAGTGAACTTGCTACTATGGGCAATTCTGTCATACACTTTAAGCTTGGTGCCTTTGACTGTGGCGCTGTTGGCGGGCGCCACCACCTCCAGCAATCGTCAAGCAATGCCACACGTGCGGACATACTTACTTGGTCAGCCGCGGCTCGTGCTGCATACGCACGGAACTTCGTTGCTCAAGTCCAGCGCGCGGGGATGCGCAGCTACCTCTATAGTGGCAACAGCATAGGAGGGCCGCGGGGGAGTCATCTACGCGAGCTGCACAACTCAGTATTTGACGCACTAACAGCAAAGAAGCCGAAGCGCGTGTGGCGTGTCGGCAGCGGAAGTTTGGTATATGACATTGTTGGGCAATGGGTACCTGCTGGGATCGTTGGGTGGATGTTGGGGATCCGGAGAGTTAGCGGGGGAGGGGAAGATGCAATATCAGGGGAGGACGGACTAAATGGCCCTGACGTTCCTGCGCAGAGTGTGGAGTGGGAAAAGGTTTGTTAGGTTTGTTTATTAGGTTGGGTTTGGAAAGCTGAAGCTATGGTTTTGTTACATTAACCCCCCCCGGCTGCTCACTCTATTTATATTCTCCCACTCGGTCAATTTCTCTAGCGTACGTTTTTGGTAGGAGAGCCATAAAAGCTATTGCAGGTTGTGTTGAGGACTACTTACTACTCCCTCCTGTCTATAATTACTTGCCCATCCCCAACTCTTTTCTTCAGTAAAAAGTCTCTACATATCCTATTTCACCCTACCTCTCCCCACACCCCGACTGTATATGCAGGTTGCAGGTTTCTCCCCACTCTCCCCGCCTTTTCGCTCTCTCCCTATTTCTACCCCTTCGCTTTTTCGACTCCATCCTCACTACTATACTTTCCGCTGTCAGCAAGCCCCACTCTGAAATAAAAACAGACAAAGAACAGCGCGTGAAGTTTATCAAGCGGGAAAAAGCAGCGCCTGACACTAGTTTTTCCCATGGCGAAGGACGAAAGCAAGCTAAAAAATTCCAAAAAATAAAACAAAAAGGGAATGAACCCTTTAGGGAGGAGGAAGAAAATCGTACGAAAACGGATGCAATAGAATGCAAGAAAAAGAAAAAGAAAAGAAAAGAAAAGAAATTATTGAGAGGGAGAAACGAAAAGAAAGAAAGAAAAAAAAAAAGAAGGAAAAGGAAAAAAGAAAAAGAAAGAGAAAATAAGCAATGAGATCGACAATGAACCCCTACATCACACATCATCACGTACTTCTACCCCGTACATATGTTATGTATGTTATGCACCCAGTAGCACACACGGTCGGCACCTAGAACACACCCACACACACCCACACACACACCCACACATACACACATACACACGGAGTTCACCACATCTCGACGACAAAACCAAACCAAACCAAACCAAAAACCCTCCTACAATGAACAACAACACGCACAAGTACATACAACAGCACACGCAAAGAGCCAAAATAGATATATAGCAGCAACAGGTGAAAAAAAAATAAAAAAAAATGAAGGGTTGGGGGGGTGAATGGAAGCTAAGCGCAGCGCCCTCTCCAGAAAAATAATTAGAAATTAGAGATTAAAGGGTGAAAGTAGGGTAGGGTAAGAGTAAAAATTAAAGTTAGAGATTGGGAGTAAAATAGAACAAAGAGAGAAGTAAAAGTTGGGATAAAATAAAAAAATGGATAATTACTTACATATTCCCATGGAAATTTAATTTGCTTAAATATCCCTCATGTAAAGATTTTTACTCATATACTTCTCACAATTTATTCAGTTTTAATTAATAACATTTTTGAATATAAATATTGAGTTAAGCTAAGTTATTATCAAATTAGATAGTATCTAAACTTATTAATTATCTTATCATAAATATATATATTTTTCTATTATGTCCACTTTTATGACAATAACTACAAGTAAGTTTTCATTTAAAACTATAGTCTTTTTAAATATTATCAATTAAATGCTGCTAATAATATACTGGATGTCTATCTTAAAAAACTATTATAATTGCTTACTTTAATTTCTTATTTTGATTATTTATAAATATAACTTTCAATCTTTCATTATTCTAAAAATCTTTTTTTAAATATTTCAAAAACTAATTGTTAGAGAACTATACTGACTATAGTGATGCTATATAGTAAGGTAATTTAGCAGAGTTTCTATTACTATATTTAGTCAATTAATTAAGTTTTAAGAGAAGAATAGTGATCAGTTCTTTTATATGTTATGAATACAGTCTAGTCTAATTTAGAATAAGAATCACCTTTGTAAGATCGTAATATAGATCTTAGGGCTTAACTAGTAATGTGACAGCTTAGAAACAACAGAGAATTTTTAGCATAGAGTTATTGTAAAGTATTTTTAGAGACAATGTAATGAAGTTATTACGAGCCTCTGATCTGAGCTTCCTGTTACGAACCTCTGATCTGAGTCTCTGATCTAACCTCTACGAGCTGCATTGAGTTGCATGAGCTTATCGCCAGACTAACGAACTTTGTGTAAAGCTCTCAAGCCTCTATGTGGATGTTAGGGCCTAGACGGTTGGTCGCAGGTGCTCGGGTTCGATACGTGGTCAACGGGCGTACGGTCGGTACTACGAGCTCGATGGTTCGTACGGGCTCGTGGTTCGTGGATGTGGAGCTGTGGGTATAGGTCTATTCTAATGACGCTCTATGTACAATATGTGTGTTGACCGATGAGGTTGCAAGAAGCATCCTCGTCGGTCTCTAATAGGGGTTCACGAGCCGCGAACCTTGGCGGTGCGAGCATGGCTCGCTCTGCGGCCCGAGCTCTCGTATGGCCGTTACAGTGGATGTAAGGCATTAGTAATGAAGCTACTACAAAGGAGGCTTATAGCCACATCAGACTTCCAAAACCGCTTCCAACTGCCAGATAGTGCAACGATGTCAGACCTCCATAAAGATGACATGATCCATAAGCAAGCAACATCTACAACTATATTGTCAGGGCCTAGACGGTTAGTCGCAGGTGCTCGAGCTCGATATGTGGTAGGCGGACGTACGGTCGGTACTACGAACTATGTGGCTCATATGGATTTGTAGTTCATGGAGGTGATGATGTAAATATAGCTCTATTCTAATGGTATTCTATATACAATATATGTGTTGACCGATGAGGTTGCAAGAAGCATCCTCGTCGGTCTCTAATAGGGGTTTGCAAGTCGTGAACCTTGGCGGTGCGAGCATGGCTCACTCCGCGGTCCGAGCTCTCGTATGACCATTACATATATACAACTGCCAAGCAAACAATGGAAGCAACTTCCTACCTCCATTGACAAAGACATCGCTACGAAAATGGTATGCTAGAAGAGCAACTTCTGAAAGCAGTCAATATCAATCCAATGATATCACCGGTAGCAGACAACATAGCTGGTAACGAAAAGAATCAAGACAATGAGAGTCAGATTAGAGAACAAGGTAGCTGTCGGGAAGCTAGCTGAACTATGTATTTAAGCAGTTCGCTGCCTATAGTAGGATGGGCAACAATTAGTTTTTTTTACTCTACAGAATCAAGAGTACTTCTGCTGATCCAAACTTCATTACTGTAAGACCGTAGTGTGGATCTTAGGGCTTAGCTAGTAGTGTGACGACTTATAGATGATGGAGGCTCTTCAGTGTAGAGTCGTCGTAAAGTGTTTTTAGAGACAATATAACGAAGTGTAAGACCGTAGCGTGAATCTTAGGGCTTAGCTAGTAGTGTGACGACTTATAGACGATGGAGGCTCTTCGGCGTAGAGTCATCGTAAAGTGTTCTTAGAGACAATGTGTAAGGTACTAGCAATGAGGCTCCCACAAAGGAGGCTCATAGCCGCGTCAGATTTCCAAAACCGCTTCCAACTGCCAGATGGTGCAACGACGTCAGACTTCTACAAAGAAGACATGATCCATAAGCAAGCAACATCTGCAACCACATACAACTGCCAAGCAAACATCAGAAGCAGTCTTCTACATCCATTGACAAAGACGTCGCTATGAAAACAGCATGCCAGAAGAGCGACGTCTGAAAGCAGTCAATACCGATCCGATGACCTCGCTGGTAGCAGACGACGTCGCCGGTAGCAGACAGAGTCAAGACAATTAGAGATGGATTAGAGAATGAGGTAGCCATTGGGGAGCCGGCTGAACTATGTATTTAAGCAGTCCACTGCCCATAGTAGAATGGGCAGCGATTAGTTCTTCTACTACATTACAGAATCAAGAGTACTTCTGCTGATCCAACTTCGTTACATTGTCTCTAAGAATACTTTACGACGACTCTACGCCGAAGAGCCTCCATTGTCTATAAGCCATCACACTACTAGCTAAGCTCTAAGATCCACGCTATGGTCTTACACAATGTAACGAAGTTGGATCAGTAGAAGTACTCTTGATTCTGTAATGTAGAAGAACTAATCGCTGCCTATTCTACTATGGGCAGTGGACTGCTTAAATACATGGTTCAGCCGGCTCCCCGACAGCTATCTTGTTCTCTTGATCTGACTCCCATTGTCTTGACTCTGTCTGCTATCGGCAACGTCGTCTGCTACCGGCGATGTTGTCAGATCGGTATCGACTGCTTTCAGATGTCGCTCTTCTGGCATACCGTTTTTGTAGCGACGTCTTTGTCAATGGATGTAGAAGGCTACTTCCATTGTTTGCTTGGCAGTTGTATGCGGTTGCAGATGTTGCTTGCTTATGGATCATGTCGTCTTTGTGGAGGTCTAACATCGTTGCGCCGTCTGACAGTTGGAAGCGGTTTTGGAAGTCTAATGCGGCTATGAGCCTTTTTTGTGGGAGTCTCATTACTAGTGCCTTACAATTACATTGTCTCTAAAAACACTTTACAACGACTTTACGCCAAAGATACTCCGTCATTTCTAAGCCGCCACATTACTAGCTAAGCCCTAAGATCTACACTATAGTCTTACATAATCTAAGGTATAGGACTGAAAGCTGTGCAACTGAATGCAAGTAATATTCAAAGATTAAACAAGTTATATTCTGTAGCTAGGGCCAAAATTTGTATTTTAGCTAGTTTTCTCTAGCTACCAAGAAATGTCCGTGCAGCCTCGGGAAATAAAAATTAAAAATTAAAGGTTGAAAATTAAAAAAAAAAAAAGGTAGAGGGAGGGGGTGGGGGATCTAATCGGGTTGATAAACAAAGGAGAGCTCGGCTCCCGTCTAGCTATTCCGTTTTTTTGAGGAAAAACAAAAAAAAATCCCTTGGGGATGTACAATTATAATGTGCAATCATTAACCAATCTCACGCAACTTTTTTTATTGAAATTTAATTCGCAAAATGGCAGGCGATAAGCAAAAAATGGTGGAGTTTACAACTGCAAACTCTTTTGCTACCGATCACCCCCACCTCCGCCCCTTCTGCCTCGGAAGAACCTTCCTCTCCCTCGCCCACCCCACTCCCTCCTCCCTCCGCCTTGCCGTTCTCGCTCTTCCTCTCTCTCTGCGTCCCTCTCTCTCAGTTCCCTAACCCTCTCTCTCTCTTCTTCTGGATCCTTCTTGGCTCTCACCGTCGGCGGCGCCAGCTTCTGTAGCGGCCACTTCGGATGTGCGCCCTCCTTGCACTGTCGTGCACCACCCGGACAGAATCCCGCTAGGTAGTACTTGCATATTGATCTTCGGACGTGCTTCTTAGAGCAGCTAGGCCCAAGAGGACAGAACCCCCGGTCGTAGTGAGGACAGGGGGGCAGTTTGCTGTCCGGGTCGATGTGCAGGTAGAGGCATTCGTCCCCGTTGGAGCAATAGCCATTGCGTACAAAAAAGTTGCATTCAGGCATCTTGCGGCTGTGTAAAGAAGCGTGTGATTAGTCTGTAGTCATCTGAGGTAGAATGGCGCGCTAGCTTGCAGAAAGGGTCGGGCGGATTTACAGGTTGTATTCGTGGAGGAACTCGCATGCCTCGCCTTTCTTACAAAGGCCGCGGAGCCAATGCTTGCATACTAGACTGGCCGGTGAGGCATTTGTTAGTAGTTGGTACGTATCGTGTGGTGGTTATCTGCAGGTGCAGGACGGTAAGGACGCAAGGAGTTGTAGGCTGCGCACGCCCCAGCGTGCGTGCACCTTTGGGGTGGAATCATTGGGGAGAGGAGGAGGAGGGGGATGCCAGTCTGCTATTGGGGCGAGATCGGATGCCGCACGTCTCCCTCCAAATATTAAAAGATCTTCAGAGCTGGAG
>JAJDFE020000321.1:0-40236 GCA_021527465.2 Geoglossum glabrum | reverse complement strand
CAATGACGTTGGTGGAGCATTGCCTAGAACGGCCTGTTACCCCTGAGCGGAATGCTCCGAGGTCATGCCTCGCAACAACATTGGTGTGGGGTTCCATCATAGCAGGTATTTAGGTTGCCTGTCTAACCAGCCTTAGGGTCAGCAATATTTAATTGGTTAAACCCACCCTCGTTACCTAATTCCCACTCTACGTTGCTGCTGTTCCTAGCCCCTATTCGACCATATCTGCGATAGCACGTAACTCAATGGAGCGACGGACTAAGGAGGCGTGTGGTGTTTGTAGAGTTGGTCTTGAAGCTAGGCCTATGTGTAGAAAATCTGGATATTGGTAAAGTGGCTGCTATACCATGCATAAAGGATGTTTATAAGGTGAAGTCTTTGCGTGAACTATAAGCATTTAAGGGTAATATAATTTTTAATTATTATAGGGGGTGAGCAGTATAATCGCCATAGCTAATGGTGGCTGGTCAGTCTATTTTGGTTGGGACACGTTCTTCTAGCTAACTAAAATCGATCGCACGCTGTCAACACAACCAAGTCCACTTAAGGATCAGGAACACCTATGCCAAATACTCACGACAGCTCCACGCCCAGGGAAAATCTCTATATAGCCCTACCCATATGTTTGCTGCAGATAGTCACAATAGATCTTCGGTTGTCACATCGCACACATGCTCTAATTATTAAGGATTGCGTAGAATGGATAGGTTGACTACGTACGGCGTAGATCCGTGTGAGCAGGAGGGGGTGGAGGAAAAATTTTCGTTGGGCGCGAGGTCGACCGGGTAGTAGCTAGTACTAATTGGCTTGCCCCTGTTTCGCGCTGCACCCCAACACTAATTGGCCGGTTCTGCGTTGGATAGAAAACTAACACTATTACCGGAGAGGGAGCCGTATTGCTCATCGCTATAGAATTGAATTGATTGACTGCCTGAGTAACTACATCCACGAGGGCATGCTTGGGAATTTATGTGCCCCTATGCGGAGTAGGATGGAGGGCGACAGCCTGAGAATAGGTAGCAACATGTTACCGCCTCTAAGGGCACAGCAATAGCTGCTCGCTCACTCCGCCGTGGAACACCGTGTTGGAATTATTAATTTGATTACATGTTCTTCGAGCATTCAGCCAGTTCTTAAGTGGCGCGACCACCCGTGCTTGGAGGAACACTTTTCTCACGAGTGATTTGAACCGGGCGAACATGGGCAGTACAAACTGGCCTGCCCTTATTTGCCACCATGAAAGAACTCCGCGTTCAATACAGGGAAAAGTTGGCATGTGAACTCCCACACACCGGTGCATGGCGCTTCTTGTATATGTCTGATGGGGGCACCAGAAGACACAGCTGGCGGGAGGGACATGACGGCATGCTCGGGGCAATGGTAGAGCGGCCTTACTAAGTAGGAAGGTCTATCCAGCGCCTGAAGGAGCCGAAGTCATGCCACTATATCATAAGAAGTGCCCTAGCCCTGTAGCGGCGGCGGAAAACTGCTCCGAGGCCAATACCCCTGAGCAGAATGCCCCGAGACTCTGCCTCGCAACAATAAAGTTATCGAGAGCGATGTGCGCGCATTCGTATTCTGCCTCTAAACTGCTTGGCCCAGGCTGGCTGAGCGGAGTCTGGATTTAGCAGCGTGTGATAAGTGCAGCGCCTGGGCCAGAGCCCTTGTGAGGTATTTAGTAGCGCTGCGGTCCGGGGATAAATAGCCGGACACCTTGGCTCGACTGTGATTAACTATTGCTTCCCCCGCGTACCATAAAACTAGGGTGGGTAAGCGTGGTTGTGTTGTTGTGGATGGGAGAGAGGTATTTACTGTTGGGGTTGTGGCAATGTGTAGAATAGAGTGGTTAGGTTAATCACAGCTATATCTAGGTTTCTTATACGATGATTTGCCCTCGTATATGCACGCGCGCAAATCCTCTCGCCCACAATGCCGGTGTTAGCAAACCAAAAGATGACGGCAGTGAGTCAGGAGTCCGGGCAACGGGCAGCCCGGGGGTTGTTTCTGACTCGCTATCGGCGGGGGGCAAGGGCTGCCTAGATTCAACAGTGGGAAAGCAACTCTATCCAGAACGAAAACTAACACCCTAGGACCACAAGGCACTGGGGTTATTGCGGAATAGGCTAGAGGGGCATTCATTATACAGGCGGCACACAACTATTTCAGGAGCTGGTAGCACTCTGGCGACGGGCGTCAATTTAAAAAAAAAAAGTGACCCACTCAAACAAAAACGCGAACACCCGGCTTTTTACCTATCTACCCACAGCATCCCCCACCCCGTTGCACGCGCAACAAGAGCCCCCGGGCTGGACATGGTATGCCCGGTTGATATACGCCGTTGTAGATATGGGGGTGGGAGGGTGAGTGTCTATCGTGGGGCATGGTCAAACCCTTAGCTGGGTTGGGATAGCTAGCTGATGCCCCCCGCTTGCTCGAGTCGGCCTACCTACCGCGAACCCACCGCAGACTGGGCTACAAGCTACCTAGATATGTATGCTAGCCCCTGCATGCTAGTCCTAGAACTCGGGACCCAGCCGTGCGGGCGAGCAGCAATAGGACAAGTGGGGTGAACCTTCCGCCGAAATAGGGAAAAAAAAATATAGGCACCCTCACCTAGTTCTCGCTGCTAGATGGGACAGATGGATTGATGGGCTCTCTCTGCTCGTATACCCTAATATGTTTTTCCCGCGACGGCGCGGCGGGCTCCCCCCGCTGTGCTGGGATCTTATCGATGTGAGATTGATTGACTGATTGATTGGGTTGGATTGGCATCCCTGCGTTCGGGGTTTCGCAGTGTCAAATGTACATGAACATGTACAGCTGGTTATGTGCGGCGATATGGCCAGGGTGGGGTTTCACCCGGGATTCTATGAGGAGCCAAGGGTCTGGGGAAAATCGCCTACATTTGCTGAGATTAACTGGTCTGTTTAATGAATTTTTGGGTTTGGAATATTGTTGGGGGGAGTTCGGTCGGTTTTGCAAGGAGAGAATCCGCTGGAATTATGTCTAGACGTTAGAGCAGTGACGGATAGTAACCACCCGTTCATGTCTTTCCTGCCTCGGTGCCGACTGGCCCTCTATGTTGTTTCCTCAACAATCAAATCCATACCCGCCTCATCGATCCCCCTATTCCATCCTACATAGTTGCCAACAGGAAGAGGCCTCCATTGAGAATGCGTTTGGTTGTTGCGAGCTGTCGTGCTCGACTTGGCTGGGTTGATGACACCCACCGACTACCTGCACTCCCCTGAGACTCGGGTCGACCAAACAAAACTCTAGTCCAGATCAGTAGGCATTATCACCCCACTGATCGCCCGAGCCCTGTCACTCGCGGGGGGCAAAATCCCGTTTACCACATCTTTAGGCTTGGTAAAGGGACTGAGTGTAGGTTTGCTCCTGCCGGTGTCGGGGATATGCTTGCGGGAACGCCGTGCAACATTCATAGTGGCTCCTGCCTATGCGCAAGAAGTGTGGGAAGGCGCGATGTCGATACCGTTATTTTCCACATATATAAGTAAGGATGCGGGGGCAATCTGACGAGACCGTGCTTACTCGCCTTGCTACAGACATTAACAAGGGTGTCGGTTTGTACACTCCGCCATTTGGAGCGACCACTCCGTGTACAGACCATGCCCCATCAAAAATTGTTTCATTAACAACCCATAGGTGTCTAATTCCTAATGGGATGATCCTATCACTATGCTTAGGTAAAGGAGTACCCACGGTTTTGCTAAACGGTTATTTTCCATGAGGGCGTTAGCCAACCTGTTAGAAGCAGCTCGTGTGGGTAGTTAACACGATAGAGCATTAGAGATATGCTCGAGGGGTAATTCTTAGCGTGTAGAGCCTCGTGTATATAAGGGACCCACCTAGCCACCTCGTAGCAGGTCCTTAGTTGAATCTCATCTCTTGACGGACCATCGGACCTCCGTCCAACACAACCACACAAGCCATAAATCCTGCCACGGGATGGCAGTAATGATAATATTGAGTCCGCGGCGCCAATTTGGTAGCCATGGCATTAGCATTTCTTATACCCTACGGTGTAGCAAGGGATATCACAGTGCTTGCCACAAGATTCCCCATTATCATCCCAGATCACCACTGCCCCCACAGGTACTCGTGAGGCGGAACTGCAGTACCATATTTGATGAGGTTGGGATGGTCGGTGCACGGTGTGGCCACGCAAAACGGAGGTCCGCCGCCCAAATGGCGGAGTGTACGCTCGCGGTGGTACGTACAACTGGGAAAACAAGAGGTGGCAGCGGGCAGGTAAGCTGTCAAGTAATCTAGCTAACTGCCCGGGCTCAGAATCCGCCTCCACAATACCGACACCCTTGCCATTTACCCGATTCCAGCTTTATATACCACCCCGGACGACGCCCGGAACCTGGTCGGCGCCCATCTAGCTTTAACAGTCCTCATTGCAGGAGAGTCCAGAGGGCTTGGGACTAGTAACAGGCTAGTGCCGGTCGAATGGCGAGAGACATCTGCCGCGTGGTCCTCCACTACCTATATTCTAGGCTTCCCTGTATCAGTTGCCTGTCCCCGCTCGATGCTGCTATGGGGGTGGGATATCAGCTCATCCTTCTAGGCACCCACCTAGCCCAGCTAGCAGAGCCGTGGTGTCCCAAGCAGGGCACATCATAAGCAGCGGGTCGATACCAAAGGTAGTGCTAGAGAACTCTTACCGAGGGCAGCTGATGCATAGCCTTGTCTGCACAGCCCCAGAACCTTGACGCACCCAGATCCCAACACCCTCAGAATATGCCGAGCAGTAACAGGGCAGCCGCGCTTCTGACAGTGCTCTACGGCTGGTTAGACTACTATTGGAAATCGATCTTGATGCCGTGTGTGGGGGGTCTGGGTAAGTCTCTGCCCACCTCCCACACTCGCTTGTGTTGTTGGTTGACATTAGCTCGCTTGGAGTGGGCACCACCGTCTGCTATTGCTCAGATCGAACGGTTGTGATTCATCTGAAAACCTCAGAAACTACCGCTATACTCATCGCCCCCTCATCAGACGGCACAGCCTGGTCCTAGTTAACTATGCGAGTAGGGCAGCCCGTTGTTTTTTTTCGAGGATCGAGGATGGCCCACCGCAGCCTGTGGGATGCATATGCAATGGAGACACCTTGTAAATTAACCTGTCTACACCGCACCGGATGAGAGCTCCAATGTGGTCCCATCCACTTCACAGACGGTAAGGGCCTGTGCCATACCAGGCATCTCCTAGCAAGAATACTGGGGGGAAACTTGAGGATATTGCGTACTCCCCCCCCCTGACTGGAAGCTTGTTGAACGCCCTCAGGGAAGAGGGATTAATAAAGGGGAGGAACCACTCGACTTCAATGCCGCAAGCTAGCTGGCCAATGGGGGAAATTGAGATTACGAAAGTACCGGCTACGGACCTCGCTCGATGGAGGCTGGATGTGGATGGAGGCCGCCACAATTGGCGGTATGTTGGTGAAGCGGAGTCGGAAAAGCGCCCACTGTCAACTGCTGAGAAGTACTTTCTCGGATTCCCTACGGTACTCTCACTAGCTCGGCATGTACGGTCTTCCTTGGAACTATTCCACTAACACCTCAAACACTGTTTCCTAAAGAACACACCGGAGATTCCTACACCAGTAACCTATCTTGACGCTGCTCGCAATGGCCTCTCCTTCTATCAGCGGCTCCAGCTTCAGGATGGCCATTGGGGCTGCGATTTCAGCGGACCAAGCTTCCTCCTCCCGGGGATAGTGTTCGCGCTGTACATTTCAGAGAGCAAAATCCCCCCGGAGTGGAATTCAGAGATGGCAAGGTATATAACACGGCATGCCAACGAAGATGGTGGGTGGGGAATGCATACCGAAGGGAAGTCGACGCTCTTCGCAACGGCGTTGTATTACGTTTGCTTGAGGATTCTAGGTGCCGATGCTCAGCACCCATTACTTTCGAAGGCTAGGGGACTCATATTGGCATTAGGTAAGAGGACAGCTCTTGTGTTTATTGATCAAGAGTGCTTTACTGAGCCTCTACAACGACGCAGGTGGCGCTATTGGTGTCCCTCAGTGGGGTAAATTCTGGCTTGCTGCGCTCAACCTATATAGCTGGGAAGGAGTTAGTCCAGTTCCTCCGGAGCTTTGGTAAGCTTTAGTAGCGGCTCATCTGACAACTCCAAACTTACCAAACAAACTCACTAGGCTCCTCCCCGACTGGGTTCCATTCCACCCCTGGAGATGGTGGGTTCAGTGCCGCGTCGTCTACCTTCCCGTATCCTATCTCTATGCCAACAAATCAGCAATGCCCCTCAATCATCTCCTCAAGCAGCTCCGCACAGAGCTATACATCGAACCCTATGAATCCATTAACTTCCATGCCAACCGAAACACAGTAGCGGTGAGCGACCTGACGCAGCCGCATTCCCCACTACTGAAACTTTTCTATGCAGGGCTGAGCTGGTGGGAAACGCACTTAAGACCGGACTGGGTGCAAAAGCGCGCCAATGAGGTAGTTCATGAGCTAATCAAACGGGAAGATGAGAACACCTCCTACAGCTGCGTCGCTGCTGTTAGCAAGGCCTTCCACGTGGTTGCAGTACGCTTCTCTGATGGACCCAAAAGTCCCCGTGTAGCGCGACACCGGGACCGCATCATCGACTTCCTCTGGCAAAGCGATGCTGGGATGTCGTGCTCTGGAAGTAACGGTGTGCAGGTCTGGGATACTGCGTTCAGCATCCAATCTGCAGTTGGAGCTGGGATCGCACTGGAACCGGCGTTCAAGAACACTATGGAGAATGCATTAAATTTCCTCGAGGCCGCACAGCTAAAGGGGAACCTAGATGATCCATATCGTCAGCCAAGGAACGGCGGGTGGCCGTTCAGTACTCGAGATAATGGATATATTGTATCCGATTGCGCGGCCGAGGCCATGTCGGCGGTTCTATTGCTCCAGGAACAATGGTAAGTCGCTAATCGCCAACCGCTCGGACTACAGCCACTAACGCGGATGCTACCCCTAGCGGCTTCCGGAAGGTCATCTCCGATGACCGCCTCCGCGACTGCGTCGATAGCCTCCTCCTCATGCAAAACACCGACGGCGGCTTCGCTAGTTATGAGATCCGCCGCGGCCCTACCGTCCTCGAACTCCTAAACCCTGCTGAAGTCTTCGATAGCATCATGGTCGAGTATTCATACCCCGAGTGCAGCGCGGCAGTTTTGAAATCCTTCGTTCGCTTCCGGCGCTACATCCCTTCGTACCGGCCTTCCGACATCCAAACCGCCATCTTTAGAGCACGAGATTTCATATTGAGCACGCAATTAGCGGATGGGGGCTGGTATGGTTCGTGGGCGGTATGCTTCACCTACGCAATTTGGAACGCGCTCGAGGCACTGGCGGTGGTGGGCGAGACGTGGCACACGAGTGAGAGCGTAAGAAGGGCGTGCAGGTGGCTGCTTGAAAGACAGATGGCGGATGGGGGTTGGGGGGAACATCATACTAGTTGTGAGCTGAAGGAATATGTGGCGCATGAGACGAGCCAAGTCGTTAATACTGGGTGGGCGGTGCTGGCGCTGATGAATGCGGGATACCCGGAAAAAACTCCTATAGAGCGGGGAGTTAGAGTCAGTCCCGACCTCAAACCTCTCTACGAGACAGCCTACTAACCCGCCTGTTTCAGCTCATAATGTCCCGCCAACAGCCCAATGGCGAGTGGCTACAAGAAGGAATTGAGGGCGTCTTCAACCGCACTTGGTACGTACAAATGTTAATAACGGCTCACCCGGCTAGAACGTACGCCCACCGCTGACATCATCGGTATCCCTAGCATGATAAATTACCCGAATTACAAATTCTTCCTCTCCATCTGGGCGCTTGGAATGTACGATGGCAAGTACCTGCAGAGGGAAGGGAAGGATTATTAGGATAGAGATAGGGCTCAAACGAGAGGCGCAGTTCCAGGTTGACTAGCTCTTTCCGAATAGACCTTTCCTTCAAATTCCTACCTAAATCAAACTGCCCAGGTATCAGTAAGGGGACGAGCAGCCCATAAATCATACAATACCTTTGTGACCCCGTTATCCAACCCCAGTGTGTTTTATTGTGCCATACACTGGATCCCCGGGTGCACGTCGGCCAGCCAAGAGCACCAGCACCGCGAACACGCACGGCAAGCCTTAAAGCCCCACCAAAAAAAACAAGACTTAAAAAATCTCCTTGATTTCCTTCCTCAAAAAAAAAAGATAAAATCAGGTTCCATTATAAAATTAAAAATTTTTTTTCTCTATCCCTCTTCGAATAAGGGGGGGTTGGTGATTTGCCAGCGCGCTGGATACTGCGAAATAGTTACGTATAAAAGGGCCAGTTGAGGTCCGCGTTCAGCCGCAGAGGGGTTGGCCTGAGGGTGTGCGGCCATAGGCCTCAGGCGCTCTGGCGCGCTGTCCTTGGCATCAGCCGAACGGTGGGCCGCTCGAATTACATAGTCAGGGCGATGCCCACCTCCGGAGTTCTCTAGCACTTAATTTTACATGCGGTTTCTGTCGTGGTCTACTGCGCCCTGACTAAGCTGGCGGTGCACGCCTTGTCGCTAGCCTAGAATATCGACTAGTCTATCCCCAGAACGCTTTGGAAACCCACCAGCCTGGCGCCCAGTTCCCCCCGGTTGTAGTGGCGCTGCTGGAAGGTGCCGTTGCAGTTGGGGGCGTTGAGGGCGTCGACGTGATTGCGGACCCCGATATGCTACTGCCTGCGCTGCCCGCGGCTGTTGGTGTAACTGCCCCGTTGTTTTCTGCAGAAGCAGATAGGGAGTGTATCAGCGTGCCGTCGCTCCCGAGTACGGCCACGGCAAACGCGCCCCCGCCGTGCCAGTCCCCACCCCAGATCCCGCCCTTGGTGGGTGAGATGCTCGCGGATAGCACCTGGCAATCGCCAGAGGTTTTGTTGGTATGAGAAATGGTTGTGGGGAGGATAGCCCCCGTGAGCAGGTCCACAATCGCTAGGCCTGAATATGAAGCCGCCAGAGAAGCTGGAACGATAAATTCGATCTTTGCTTCGCTGAAGAAAAGTACTGATTGGTCAGCTGGTGGAGGGGCGGTTGCGGATGGGGACAGCGAGGTAGTCGGCGTAGCCGCAAGTGCTGATGATAACTGGGAAATGTTGGTACTGGCGAACATCTCAGCGGGGAAGAGTGCGGCGATGGGGCCCAACGTTAAAATGCTCGAGCTACTAGGTGCGTACACGGGCTGCACGGGGATCCCGAGGCTGCTGTTATCGCCCAGCGCCAGAAGGGGCATGTAACCCATGCGGTCAACTAGTACCGTTGGTCGATCCACAACATTCAGGGCGAATGAGATAGCCTCGCCTTCGAGCGAGCGGTTCAGTGATATCCCCCCTGACGCATACACATCGTCGCTAAATTCCGCTGTATCGTTTGGGGCTGCTGAGAGGAGTAACCAGTTGTCTAAGCTGCCACGGAGCTGAGGCGATAGCGGTGGAATGAATCCCAGGCTTTGGAGGAGGCTCTCTTCTTCTGGGGTAGGATTGAAATCTTCCCGTCGCCGTCGCTGCGATAGACGCCACTTCTCCTCTGCGTTCTCAATTGCGATGTTCCGGACCTTAGCGGCAACGCGAGGAATGCCGATCGCAGCTACTACAGCACTGAACGGCGGTAAGCCGAGATTGTCCAACTCAATGAAAAAACCCGGCCGGACAGCACATTTGAATAACTGCTCATGTTCGGCCACCAGTTTAGCAATTCGTCGTTTGAATTCTTCTTCTGTGGCGCTCGTGGACACGATATTATCAATGTACTTTGCGAACCCGGGGGCCAGCTGGATGGTAATTTGTTATCTATTAAGGCTAGCTGAGAGGCAGGATAAAACTTACGTCGTTGATAAAGTGTTGTGTACCCACGTACACAGCACCTATCGTCCGGGGGTCGTTTAGCTCGAATAACGACATAAGGGGGTTCACAGCGAAAAGTGCTCCCAGCCCCCAACTTATTATCTCTACCTCAATAGTCTTAGCAGGCAAGTTCGCAAAATCCGGATTTGCCAAGACTGGCTCAAACACGCTATTTTCAAAGTCGCCCGCATAGTCACCATCATTGCTACACCCTTTGATCTTGCGGGCGTGGTCAAGTGCACGACCACCACACGCTGGGTTCGTGCACACCTTGGGGTCTGTGCGTAGACAGGCAAGGTACAAAATCTGTTTATAATAAGCCGTAAGCGTGAAGATATTCTGAGATCTCACAATATCAACCATTTTCGCGGCATTGTCGACCTGATGTGGATGTTAGTAAAACCTCTCGTCGCTATATCGCTGGAGGGATGGTTCCTTACCCATTGACAAGGGAGGCCCGATGATGTGGGCGCTGGCTTCACCTCCCCCGGGTTAGCTAGTACGAGAGTCCCTTCAGCAAACTCCGCCAAATGGCTCTGTAGATTTGAAACCGTCAATTCCGGCCTTTCCAATTCTCAAACTGAAGCAAGGGAGCGATGCGCTTGTCGCTGGATATGGAGAACTTACGCTCCCGGGCTTCATGCAGCAAAATACATACTCAATCATGCCATCCCGGTGGGCCGTGGTGCACAAATAGATACAGCCGATAGCCTGTACGCACGCGCGTATCGCTTCCCCGGAGCTCAGGACATCTACGCTGGTGACATCAATACTGGAGCCTATGCAAGTATCCGCGGTGTAGCATGCGAGGTTGGTGTAGGCGGCAGCACCGCAGCCTCCGGCGTTTTCTGGGCTATCGGGCGAGCAATAAAAGCAGAAGCCGCCATCATCAAGAGGGATATTAGGAGAGATAATGGCAGAGGCGAGGGCTGCTGGCCCATTGAACAAGGTAAAAAGGAAGACGAGCGAGAGGCGGACGAGGACTCGGTACATTGGCGAAACTGCCATATCGTGGGCCATGGCCAATATTGCGATTGACAGATCCATCCAGCGGGAGCCAAGCATATATCACCGCTACAATTCGGTCGGATATTATCCCATCAGCACCCCGCCAAGGAAGCTTGAGTGTGCCCAAGCTGAGCAAGATCTCAGCCCCAACCTTAACTCCGATCCCCAATGCCAGCCATGGCGAATCGAATTCCCCGAGAATAAACTTGCTGCCTTGCTAAGAAGGCCCAGACGCAGCCAATGTCTCACCCCGATTTTCGGTACCACGCGCACAAGTCTAGTTTGCCACCAGCGTTGACAGGAGCATAGATTCTATTAGCGTCGCGCATTCAGGATCTCGACTAGCGCTAGACAAGCACCGTGCCAAGCAATACCTGCATTTCTCAGCCGTAAGGCGGAGTTGAGGTGGGGTTGGGATTAAGTAGGTTGAGGACTGTAAAATGTCGTAGACGGGTAGAAGTACTTGTATGCGTACAAGTGTGCAGGTATGTATATATACCGATATTACTGCCCACCTGGAAGCGGGCCACTTTCAACTCCCCTCAACGCCGACCGTCCCACAACCATTGTGGTCGGCATATGCGGAATGGAGGAGGAGTTTAGGATCAAACAGGCTCTTGAGAAACCCCAAGACAGGAAATTTTCGACCAATTCACAAGGTGACGGCAACACACGACGATAAATGCTCCACTTTGATGCCTCGGTGACTAAAGCGACCATCACGACATATAGTCCATGCAAGTCAACAGGTATTCGTTAACTGGATTCAATGATTGCGGTCAGGGGCTCCCAACGCGCCACATCCGGCCAAGATCGAAACAACAGCGGGAAACACGCTGGAAAAGGGGCGCCAGGGATTAATGCGGGCGATGCCAGGCGACTTCTTTAATATAGGCCCTGACCGTCTCATCTCTGCAGAGTGTCTGCATTTGGCCCAGGCGATTTGATGCTTCCTCGCGAGAAGTCGATAAGACACCCAAGACGAGGCCGCCCTGCAGGACAGCGACAGCAGCATTCGCAGCTTTATCAACGGCTAGCCCGGCTTTGAAGGGAGCAATATGGCGAAGATGCTGAGCGGCATCATGTAGGTTGGAACCAGCATCAGCAACCACCCTCAGGCTCCGACATCCATTGAGCTTCTTGGCCATCTCTACCGATTGGGAGGGTTTCGAGTATAGCGCTCAAGGCACCCTCTTTGGGCATCTGGGTATTCATTCTCGGCTTTGCTGACTGCACCGCAGGGAGCGGCGTAGCTCTAAGTGACGGGTGGAAGAAAGCCCCATATAGCTCCATTCTTCAGATCTTTCGCGAAGAGAGAGTCTTTGACCTAGTCTACGAGATCGACGTAGTCCTTGAGGTCCTTCTTCAATATTTGCTCACGCAGCCCCCCAGCCGTTGTATTTGGGAACCTCGGCAGCTCGCTGGTAGAGCATATAATCCAATCGATCTTCCTTTCTCTCGATGTCGACGCAGGGGGGTCTGCCAGGTGACTTGTAGCGGAAAACTCGTTGCGTTTAGGGGCGAGATCGTGGAAGGTTAATGGAAGTGGTGGCACCTGACCGGGTACGGGAATAGAAGCTAGGTATTCGCCGCGTAGGGACCATCTTGTTGCCACCCTACCCCAGCCATAGTGTACCTTGGTGGTAAGGCTGAGGCCGAGGTGAATGTTATGTAATTGAGAATCAATGCGCGACCTAACTGTAGACACTAGGGACAAAAATGTGGAAGAAAGCCCCGACTTTCGCCCGCCAATCAGTGTGTAATCTCTATTGCCAGGTAATCGTCAGTGAGCCATATTCCGTTAGAGGGTGCAGGATCAATAACGCTTTGCCGGAACCCCATTGGCTTGGCTTCAGCCCCCACGACTGCAAGAACACGCCTTCACTGTCAAGACACGGCTCGAATCGGCATTTGGAACGATTCCATCGCCACTGGACAAGTCACAATTGTCGCACGAATCTAAACGTGGTGCTGGGCAGTGACAGATTCCCGCAGGGAGTCTCTGGTTGCCATCTCCCGCCCTACTACCTCCTTTTTGATAATAGCACTTACTGAGCGTTCTGGACGACAGCTAGAAATCACGACCGAATACGCAAGATGGGTATCGACTGCGGCTTTGATATCTACCCTCCCATGGAGCCCACGCGGGCAAACCAGGAGCGGTACGAGCGATTCCTACGCGATGTGCTCGCCACGTACGGGCCACGGAACGGCGACGATGCAGACCGGGGTGGCGATGGTGATGGCGGCAGTGTCGTGCGTGTAGACCCTGAGTCAGAGGGTTCCTATATCCTCTTCGCGGTTGGCGAACACCCATGCATTCCGCGCCGCTGCGAGCACTTCTTGCGGTTCAGCTCCAAGATCAGCGGAAGCTCGGTCGCTGAGCCGTACATACGAGGAGTGTGCAAGATTGCGAAACAATGGCTGGGGGACCGCGTATGCTCTTGGCACGATTTGAACGAGTTTGACGCATTTATTCACCAACACGGCTGCTATAACTGGAACGAGATTCACGCGGCGCAGAAGAGAATAGGGGAGCACAAGCAGGAGGAAGAGCAGCCGGATCCGGAGGAAACGCGGGTGCAGGACGAGCTGCACCGAGCTGGCGATGGGACGGATAGGGCGGTTAATGTGCCAGCTGGCCACGACAAACTATACGCTATCAAACCTGTCACGGACAAAGGTCAAGGCTTCGTCGCTACCTCTAGGATCCCCAAGGGTACACGTATACTGCTGGAGGCGCCGCTCTTTGAGATGCCAGGCTCCGCCGAGGACATCGGCTCTGCCGAGAGAATCGTCCTGCGAGAAGTGAAGAGCCTCACGAAAGACCAGCAGCGAGCGTTCCTCGCGCTGCAGAACGTCCAGGGACGCAAGTGCACCCCTCTGCTGGGCATCGTTATGACAAACATGCTACCGCTCGGCGACAGCGGAAGCGGGAGCGGCGGGCTGTTCCTCGAAGCATCGCGCATCAACCACTCGTGCCAGCCCAACGCGCTGCACACGTGGAACGGCGACCTCGGCCACTTGACCGTGCACGCCCTGCGCGATATCGAAGCCGACCGCGAGATCACCATCTCGTACATCAGCGGCGTCTCGCTCGGCCACGCGGAGCGCCAGCGTCACTTGATGGATGAGTTCTCCTTTGCCTGCGCGTGCGAGCTCTGCTCTCTGCCGCCACTTGCGCGGGCTGCCAGCGACCGCAGGCTACGCCAGATCCGGTCTATCAGCGAGGATAAGGACGTCGCCACCGACCTGGACCAAGTCCTCGAGCGCCCTGTCAAGTCCTTCCGCCAGGTGCACCGGATATTCGAGCTGCTAGAGGAGGAGGGCATCTATGACTTGAGGACCGCGCGGGCGTGCTTCAACGCCTTCCAGATCGCAGTCGTGGTCGGGGACAAGGCCCGAGCCTCAGTCTTCGCAGAGAGAGGATACGCTGCTCGTAGGCTGCTTACTGGCGATGACAACCCGACGACCATCATGTTCAAGCGTCTCGCTAAGGGGCCTGCGAAGCATCACCTGTATGGCAAGAGGATGGTTTGCTATGACGATAGCTGGGAGGCTCCTCGGGGGATAAGCGCAGAGGAATTCGAGAACTGGCTTTGGAATACGGATGGGTGGCGTGCGTTCTGAAAGATGCAGAATGGCCAAGTAGATGGAGTTCTAATTGACGCGGAGGTGCGAAATAAAAGGTCTTCGCTGAGCTGCCAAGTCGCTAAGCTGCATGTAGGGATAAAATCTAGCCCTAACACTAACGATGAACACTCCTCTGCAAGTTAGCGAATAACTCAGTGCGTGCATGTACTCTATAGCGAATTTTAATCGGTATTAAAGCTATTCTTGACTAGTTACACTCTCCCTAGTCCTTCCTTCCTGCCATGAAAAATTTTTTTTTTTTTTTTTTAAAAAAAAGCTTCAAATCGTCCATGTAGAATATCAGCCACACTCGCTGGCCACCACCACCACCCCCCCACCCCCTCCCAATCTCCGCAGATCTTATTCCGAGGTGATTTGAACCTTCCTCATGGGTCCAGGCGCGCTCTTGGGCGCGATGATGTTGAGAATCCCGTCCTTGAGGTTCGCCTTGGTGGCGTTCTGGTCGAGGCGAACTGGGAAGCTGAATGACCGGTGGAACTCCCCGACGGAGCGCTCAGAGACCCAGTATTTGGATCCGCCTTCCTTCCCGGTCTCGCCTTTACCGCCGGCTGTCATGTCGGTTGCCTGGGTTTGCTCATGGCCTTTCTCGTGACCTTTCTCGTGGCTTTTGTCGGTGATCTTGACCGCTTCAGGGCCGCTCTCGACCATCCCGGCGGGCGGCGCGCCAGTTTCGAAGTTACGCTCTGTGCGGCCGCTGATGACTATGGTATGCGGGTCGGAAAATTCGATGCTGATGTCCGATTGTTTGATCCCGGGGAGCTCGCCGTGCAGCTCGTAGAATGTGCCGTTCTCCCTGACGTCGAAGCGGGGCTGGAAGGCGCGGACGTTATCGACGCTGCGGGCTGTGCCTCGGTGTGTGTCGTATTCGTCGAGGAGACGAAAGAGGGGGGCAAATTCGCCAGTCACAAAGCGCGGGAGGAGAGACATATTTGATAGGGTCCGGACGCTGCGTGACGCTTGCGTAGTAGCTATTGTAGAAGGTGTTCGAAGAGTGAGTCTGGTAATTGGCTTGAATGCTTGCATGAACCTGTTGACAGACAGCTCAGGAAGAGACAGGACGGTGGGGTTCAGGCCGGTGCTTTATAGCAGAGGCCACACGACCTCGAAGGTTCGAGCGTATTTCCAGCCATTGCCCAGTCGGCCTCGAAGGTTCGGGCATATTCCTGGTCACTCCACAGTCATTCCGCGGTCATTCCACAGTCGGCCTCTACTGGTGCCATCTCGAATCTTCTATTGGTGATATCGCATCATGTGACCTCGGGTGACATCACCGTGGCGTAAAGCGAATTGGAGATTTGGCGCGACCGAGGAAGTTCGGAAGCATCGGACGGACCCAACCCCGCAAAAAGTGACCCCGCACCGCAGCATCGCGTGGTGATCATCGCTGGTTGTCATATGCCTTCAGGAGAATCAAAAAGAACCGCGGAATATCGACAAGACAGTGTGACCCGATGATGGGAAAGACACGCGCACGAGATCGATCGCTCCACCACGTTCCCGACAAGGCCGGTCGTAGATTATAACCTCTGAATACGATCTGGGGGAAAGACCGGACCGGTAGCATTGGCAATTGAGTTGCGGGGGGGCAGGTTAGCCTAGCTGGAGGCGGCGTAATGCAGATACGGCTAGTGAAGGTGTTCATTGACTTAAAGAGTGTATAGACAGGTCTGATCGAGCCTGAAGCTAAGTACACGTATATACTCCAATACGATGTTGAGTGTAGTCTGTCAGTTGGGCGAGGGCGGGATCGAGGAGCAATTAGGGCCGGTAATTTAGTCCCGGGGCTAGACAGCCACGCCGATGATGACAAACGGGGTAAATATTACATCCAACCTAAACCTCCTTCCCCACGACCTCTTTTACCACCTCCAAAACCTCCCCATGCGACTCCTCAACTGCCGCCACCCACCCAGAATTCCCCGAAAACTTCCTCCCTTGCATAAAATCAATCGCGGTCCCCGAAAGATCCGTAGCCTTTATGCCAACCTCCTCCGCGATTAGCATCCCGCCCGCGTGGTCCCAGATCCAATCGTGTTTGTCTTTCTTGGCCGGGATGCGGATGAAGGTGTTGGCGCTGCCCAGGGCGAGGGCCGCCCATCTGAGCTGGAGTGCGTATGCGATAGGGGAGGGCCATGAGGCTGAGAGGCGGGTTGCAATTGCGGCATGTTTGGGGATGCAGCTGGAGGAGGATTCGAGGCAGTCCGCCATGCGGAGTGGGGTGGTGGCGTTGCGGGCGGCTTTGGGGAGCGGGCGTGGGGGGAGGAGAGTGCTGGTGGAGAGGGTGCGGATAATGGAGCCCTGGCCGCGCGTGGCGGAGATGAGAACGCCGGTTGCCTGTTCCGTTGGGGTGTTTGCCGTAGGGTCTCCGAATGGGTTGCTTGCGTTCATGTCGAGGTGAGGGCAGCCTAGTACGCCGAGCTTCTGTTCACCATCCACGAGCAAGGCAAGACACACTGCGTATTGCCTCCCCTCTAGGAATTCCATCGTTCCGTCGATCGGATCCAAGACCCACACACGCCCCCTTATCATCTCAGTCTCCGAGCCAAGATCAATCAAATCGAGCATCTCCGCCACAGAGCCCAACGCCCCCAACAATTTCTCGTTCTCCGCATCCCCGAGGTGAGTTTCCGACACCAATTCCCAGACGCGCCTCTGCAGGTCAGGGTTCGCGCGCAGGATCGCAGCGTCTTCTTCGCCGATAATCTTGTCGTCGGGGAAGTTGTAGTGGATGGCGCTGATGATGAGGGCTTGGGCGCCGAAATCGGCCACAGTCACGGGCGTCGTGTCGGGTTTGCTGAGGGCTTTGTTAGTGGTGAGGGATTTGAGCACGGTTTGTGTGAGGATTGCAGCGCGCTGCACGGCGAGCTCGGCAACAAGGCGTTCGTGAACGTACGGGACGGACATTGCTGGCGGTGGCTGGTGTGGATTGGATTCGGGAATGATGTAAATTTAATATTCAGCGTGTATTTGCCGTGGTTTCGACAACCAGACAGAATATCCCGCTTGTGTATCCCATCCCTATCGGCGAGCCTCTATTTGTGGGGCTGTTGATCCCCTCTCAGCGGGGGCGATGAGTCTGTCTTGTCGCTTGGTTTGCTGTGTGGGGAGATTTGTAAATTTGAGGTGCTGGTGGTGCCTCATCTTGGCGGCCTGGTCTCAGCGCTGTTGAGGCGGACCAATGGACTGCGCTCGAACAGTAGACTCTTCTCTTGGTGCGATTGATATATAATTCACCCAAAATTTTCGCTTCTTTTTTTGTTACTACACGTAGTCTGCTCCATTGCAGCCCCATTTATCCAGTCGCACTATGCATGGCTTCGACTCGGGTGGGCTCCGGTTTATTCGCGAGGCTGTGGGCCTAGCCCTTCTTCGCCTGATCTCTGTGGTAATAACCACCCACCTCTTTAGGCGATTAAACTCCAGTCGCCACGCCACCAAATCCAATTGCTACAGCAGATAATCCTCTTGTTGCTAGTAGTAGCCGCGCGGGCCATCGCATACAACGCAAGCCAGATCGCTACAGGCGCAAATAGGTGCGTGAACATATCCTAGCACGTCGCCCCCCCAAAGAACATCACCCTGAGGTCCAAAAATCACACCAGAAAAATACCTGGACCCAGACCAGGCTAATAACTAGCAAAAGACTCTTTAAGCCGGTAGATTTTTTCATGATATTACCAGAGGCAAGAAATGCGCAATTAATCTAGCTATCCTAAGGCGACTTCTTTCCAAACAGGCCCTGGTGGACAGGAGGACTCGACTGCGCTCTGATACACCTGCCCCAGTCCTCGCCGCTCACACAATCCATCGTTCCACTCGACAAGCATAACCCAGTACATATCGCAAGCCATGGGGTCCTCGAGCTCAAGGTTATTCGGTTCGCGGCCGGGGGAGTCCATTCTATACCGACTCTCCGAGAGAACGAGAAACTCGAGTGGCTGGGTGGTATCAGTGATTAGAGAGGCGTTGTCTAGCAATACGGATCCGCACGAGTTGCCTTCACGATTGAGAATTTCCACGCCCACTGCGTCTTCATCGGGTACATTTTTCGTTGACAAGTAGAGGTGGATTGCGGTGGTCCAGAATTGCAGGATAGGGTACGTAGGGTGGTGCCTAACGGAGATATCGATCGTTGGCACTGTCTGCCGGCCGGAAGGGTGTTTGTGGCTCCGATCCCGATAACAAATATCCCCCTCACTAAATCCTTCTTGTGCATCGGGGTTCCATAGCAAACTTGGCATGCCTGGTCCGTTCGTCGCATACCAAATTATCCACGTCTTCCGGTTGAGCCAATCCCTAATACCCATTCGTGGGCCCTCCGGCTCGTATAGCGGGATATCCTCGTATTCCGGCCACGCATAGGATTGCATCTCCCACATTATTTGCCCCGCCCAGCCAGCCCATGAGTAGCTCGGAAACTCACTTCGGCGTCTCAGGCTACCACCGCGGCGGAAAAATAGGATACTCATGTCGAAAGACGAGGTGGGGAGTCCTTCTAGTAGGCGACCTTTCATACGGATGGTTAGAGGTTTTAGAAGGGCGGATATGGCGTTGATAGCGTCGGAATCCTTGGTGAGTTGGCGAGCAGAATAGTAGAGTAAGATTAGTTGGTAGGCGGACTCTGCAGAAATGTCGGGATCAGATATATAGGGTAACATGCTGCCAACAGATTGATTTGAGCTTAATGGGAAATCGTCATCGCAACGTTCTTCGCCCCAGGTGCAACGACGGCACCGGAAATAGATCTGATCGTTGATGAAGATTACGCTTCGACGCGAGAGAAGGAATTCTTGGAATCTGGTGGAGCAAGTTGTGTTTGGTGGGGCGAAAATAAAGGGTGGGAGCCTGGTGGGCTTACGTCCATCCCCTACTTGAATACTTTGATACTGATAAGTAGTCATCCAGCTCCCGTAATATTACCATTTTGATGTCCGGTTTCAGTTCCTCAATGATTTGCGTCACGGTCCGGGAGCCATGTCGTACCCCAGGTAGTCCGGCATTCGCATCCACACCCGAAGCAGCTATAATAGTGAGGTAAGAACACTCATATACCAAATCCATCATTTGGATTCCCTCGCGCATATCATCCTTGTCATCTTGAATAAGACATAAGCTATCAACCCAAAGGTATCTTTCCCCTAGCAGCGATACTAACTCCATTGCATCTTTAATCGTCTGTGGGATGTCCGCGATGATGCTAGCCAGTCCCGATGGTGTCATCAGCTGCGATTTGTTGGCTTTCCGGAGGCACACGGTAGGAACGAGGCCCCACACGTAACTGAGAGTCAGATACTTGCAACTCTCTGGGGCGTCAATGATACATTGGCTATGCACGTCAACGAGGCGGAGGGAATTCTGCGCCATCGGGACCCCAGGCGATCCATCCGGCTGTATCACCTCGCGAGATTTTGGCATACACTCATCCAGGTGGTGCTCCTCGCAAGCCCCCAACCATTTCCGAATTAGCCCTGGATCGACCTCCCTTCCTGCCACAGCTCTCCCACGTCTCCGGCGAGTTCTAGGTGCTCTAGCACCACTATTCACGAACGAGAGAACCGTCCCCAGTTTCACCCCAGTTGCATCGAACCCGTCCTGCCCGTGGTAATACTCTAAGTTGATGACTCCTCCCGGGATTCCAGACTCGGAGATTCGGGGCCCATCGCAGATGGCAGCGCAGATAAGCCTACAGAGGGGGCATTGGTTGCTGCGGTTTTGGATTTGGGCGAGTGGACCGACGGGAAATGAACCGACTGGAAATCGCTCTCCAAAGGCGATATCCTTGGTAGGGAGGACCTCAACGTTAGCTAGAGTTTGTTGGCAAATAGAGCAGAGCAAGTTCGCGGGTGAGACCTGTGCGCCGAGTGTCAGGAGAGGCTGCTAGTATCCTACACCAGGCGGGTTCTCCAAGGTGCGACCCACCTGCTCCTCCTCTCCTATTTTTGGAATGTCTCCGATAAACGCCATTTGGGTAGATAGTTGAAAGCCTTGAGGCACCTCTTTTCACTTCGTGGGCACACAGCCTTGCACCCCTCCCGGGCACGTGATATGCCCCCCCCTAGAAGAGTCCATGCTAACGTGTAGCTGTAAGGCCGATGCGAAGAGTGGGCTATGGAGCGTGAAATCGGAGTTATCTATTAATGCGAGAGAAGGATAGGTTCCGTCTATATACCGATGATCATAATGCGAAGAAATCAAGGGATAAAATAGAATGGGTTGATTTTGCGGTGGTGGGTGGTGGCCACCAGGGCTCTTACAATCTGTAGCCCGAGCATCAAATACCGCAACAATAAGCAGAAATAGCAACCAACAGCGCGAAGCCCACAATCCACTTTAAATGCCGTTAACCCTACTACTGCCTGGCATGACGCTATTACTCATGAGACATGCTCTACGAGCCCTATGGCATCGGTAGGGCGTCGCCTTCAGGCCCAATACCCCGGGCAGGATGCTCAGGGGTCATACTTCGCAACCTGTAGAACCCCCTTCTAAACTTGGCAGATGAAAACACATCGGATAGAGGAGCGAGATCCTGCTCAAATGTGATAGAAGGGGCAGAGTCGAATGCTAAGCTACGTAATTGTGCGATCGCGTCCGTCGGGTTTTTCGTAGCCTCGTCGACGCCAGTTGTTGAGATAGGGGCAAGCCTTCTCGGCCATAATGGCAATGCCTACGAAATAACAAATCCCTTCTTCCACGCCTCTCCTTGCACCTTTAGCGCCCGCAGTAAATGAACCGCGGCCTAGTGCCCCTGCCTTGAAGCCCAATCCATCGCCGTTTCGCCATGGCGTCTATAAGAACATATACCTCCGCGGCGTAACCTTTGAGGGCAGCAAGGAAAATCTCCCAGACCCCGCCGAGGCCCCAAAACAGATACTCTTCCACCTCCCCGTCTCCGGATAGCTGCGAGGTCCTCAAGAGGGTTTGTCGAAGGTAAGTCTCTGAGGCACTCACGATAACTCTCCTGAGCACCTGTAGGGCGGTTAGCTGTACAGGATCCAGGCAGGCTGAAAGCTTCCTATGTAGTGCGTTCTCTATATTACTAGGGTAAGGTGAAAGAGGCCGGCCTGCGGCGTTGTTATTACCGTCATCCGCGGGTTTTTCCATTCTGGCCGAAGATGTGAGTTTAGTAGAGATCAACCTTTGCGGCAAGGAAAGGCTAGTTGCTTCCTGTAGACTAACCCGCGTGGCTCTGGGCGAAGGGTACGAGAGTTAGCGATGAGTATGTGGATAGAAATACCACGATGCGGGGGAGTGGCTTGGCGGCAAGGGTTATTTCAGGTGACGGACAACCAATGATTTAGAGTACTTCATACAGAGGGCAAGCCTCCCAGCCATTGATGGTTATTACCCCCCACACCAAGGAAGCCGAGATTCTATCCTTTCCCACTTTCTCCCCTTGCCTCCTCGTAGCTACGCCCTGTTCCCGAAGTCACTGGTTGCAGGATAACCCGAGAACCGTCGTCAAAGCCAGCAAATTCTGCTCCTCTTCTGGGGACTCTAACCGCTCAATCCCCCTTTCCAACGCACCCAGGATCCCATGCAATGTTCTCTCATGCTGTAGCCTATGCCTTCTTATGCCCTCATCCCCGACCACATCTCCAACTCTTGGATAAGCATGGTTTTGGACCCCTGTTTCTCTCACCATTAATATATAGTAGATCTCGTCGCACACCTCCCGCATAACGCTCCATGCCTCCTTGCCACCCTGCACTTCAGAAGAAGGGAACCATTTCGGCCATCTCTGCGTCCGCGCTGGGAATGTGAGCATCCCCACCTTCGCGTTAGCGATCTGCTGCAAGGTCATATACGGATCCCACGAGGATGTGTATCTTGCCCTCCCAGCCCTAGACCCCCTCCGAAGGATATCAAAAAATATCAACCAAAACGCCACTTCATCTTCGTGCAATTCCTGGTGCCTGACCCCATCTGTCGTCTTATCCGCTTCCAAAATCTCGATGGGCATGAAGAGCACGGTACCTGTCTTGTCGGGAGCCCCGGTGCTGGGTCCCACGATAGGAGAGGCGAGATCGAAATCAATAAGAGTTACGTTAGGGTAACGCTTGCTGGGATTATTGTGATAGGAGAGCCTGACGTTAGTAGGTGAGAGGTCGCGGTGGACGTAGCCGGTGTGAGAAATGAGGTCTATAGTTTTGTAGAGGGATTTCCAAGCGTGGAGGAGGGGGAGTGGGAGGAGCTGAGAGGTAGGGAGGGAAGCGGGGATATAGGTTGTTACGATCTGGCGGTGTTGACGGGGGTGGAATGATAACGAGGCAATATCTTCTTCGCTATCGCTGCCAGCAAAAAGAGAGTCGTCTGTATTTCCCAGTGTTGATGATTCTTCTTGGTCTGTTCCTGAAGTTTGATGTTGTTTTGGCCCCGACTTAGGTTTCTCGAAACAACTGAATTCTTCTCTCATCTGGTCTTCACCTATATCGTCGTCTGTCACTGTTTGATCCCATGCTAAAACACGAACTACTCCCTGAATGCCACGGAGTTTCTCCAATATCTCTCCTTCATGCGGCCGAGCAGCGTACGGCCAACTACTTTTAAAGCAGTACTTCCACTCGCGGTCGCGGGGCCTCCGCGCAAGATGCACGGTAGTGGCACGGCCTACCATGTAGTCATGCGGGGGCCAAACCGTCTGTTTCCCGAGAACGAATTCGACGCCCCCAACTCGGGCGAGTAGGTGTCGCTGCCCATCGATCTCCGTTGTAGAGGGATTATCAAAGCCGCCCCTGAACCCAAGTGCAGTGTGGGGAAGGGTCAGTGCCGACAAAATGCACTCCACTAGCGTGATATGGCCAGCATGATTCTCCAGATCAACAACAGTGCTAATCAGTACTGATGCACGACTGCATCGCATTAGACGCATTTTCGTGCCACATGCGAGAAAACTAAGGACGAAGTTTCGGTGCCATTGGTGCCGCATGGTTTCCGCCGCCTTGAGGATAATACTAGCCCACACGGCACGGTTGTTTATTTCTTGGCAGTTACTTTTGATCTCCCAGATAGTTTGAATATCGTTCCATCTAAAGGCACGGCGATTCGCGAGGACGGGGGGAGACTCGTAGCCCTGGCTTCGGTCTTGGTAGGCCAGGCGTGCGCTGCGGCGGGGGTGCTCCTGCGCCGCGATATTCTTCGGGGGATCGCCGGGAGCAGTTGGACTCGGCTGAAGAATGGTCGATAGGCTCAGGGGGGCGAGATCCCCCGTGAGGGCGTCGTGTTGGACGCGCGATGTGAAGAAGTCGGGCTTCAGTCCATATCCCGGGGTCTTGATTTCAACACCATAGTCCATCCTCGCCCGCATCGGCTCGTTGCCAGAACGCACAAATCGTACACCGGGGTCCTGCTCTGCGTCGCCCAGTAATCCTTCAGTCAGCAGCCCTACAAGAGCAGCGAATTCCCCCTCGTTCGATCCTCCACTGCCCGCCGACGCCAGAAAAGTCGCCACTCCCGACACCTCCACCAGTCTCTTGGCCAGAGACGCGTGTTTTGCATCCAGCTTCGCTAACAGCCGCTCGAACATGGACGATCGGCATGTCTGGGGTTTCTCGACCCAAACGCGATGGTTTCTGATCAAGGTGTCCATGACAGACTCCGCGCGTTTGAGCGCGAGTTCCCCTTCGCTGGTTCCTCCGCGAGATTTTGCCGGTGTGGAGGAAGAAGTGGTGCAAGGGAGCGACTGCTGGCCGACGCGACTTGACTCAGCGTGAGACATGTTTGCGCCTGGGCAACACGCCCGACGGATTACGCGGTGGCAACGATTTGAAGTATATTACGTTGGTATTTTTCGCGTTTGGATATGAAGGGGAGGCTCAGCGCCCGTGACACGTGATTTCTCCACTCTGCCTTATGCCCTGTCCCACTAAAACTCAGTTAAGACGAGTACTCCTGGGCAGGGGTCACTTAGTTATTTTCAGTTAAGAGTTTGATCACCTCCTGCGCAAGCCTCACTACCTCTCCGCACGTGGTGGTGCTCCTTACTGAGTAGAGGAATAGTCCGAGCAATTGCTGAACAGTAGGTGTTGAAGTCTCGTATAGAATTGACGAATTGATAGCTTGTAGAGTTCTAAGTGACAGGCTTGACATGGGCGCAAGAAAAGATTTTCGCCCACCAAACACCCAGGACGGGTAAATAGGGGCAATACAAATCGGCTAGCTCCTATCTGCTGCCACTGAGAAGCCCCAGCCCGACACCATGGTTTACACGTGAAATCCAACAGTAAATACTTTGTTAATGAGATGTTACGAGAGGATATTGTGCATAGGCTTAAATTCTCATATATAGAATTAAATAAGCCATACCTATTTTCCAAGTAACTCACACACCAATATCTGGGGGTGGCGGCAAAATCTTTTTCCTGTTGGCATTGGAGAGAGTTGAGTAGATGATACGCTTCGCCATAGAAAGAAGGGGAGTCAAGATTCCTTGAGAACAAAGAGTATACCCGAGTTCCTAGCTATGTGGTGGGTTAAAGCCATTGTGTAGTGGGGTGCGGAAGGCTTTGTGAAAGTATGCACAGACTTGCAGCTTCTCACCGCGCGTGTATACAGATCATAACACCAGGGACGACCTGACATGTATATAACAGAAAGAATCTCCGGTCTCTATTTCTCTTCCTATTCCCCATATCACTCCGCCTTGCAGCTACTTTTTAGAACCCGCTCAGACTAGAATTGCTACCAGCTACCCGCCGAAATTTCCCTCGTTGCGCCCTGCTTAATTAGTTTATACGAAATGGACACGATCTTCACCCTCATCACTACGGACTCAAAGTCGTCTTTCCAAATCCCAGAGTCGCTCCTCCGGTCAGTCGCTCCTTTCATGGCGGCGATGTGTGCCGCCGGATCTAAGGAATGCCGAAAGGGGGTTTACCACTTTAAAGAGGAAGTGCTTGAGAGCACACTGTCTGCCTTTGTTAACTGGGCGCACAAGAGGGACTACCCAGATGTACAGCCTGTCGAGGGTGACGAGCGGAACAGCAACGAATTGTATGATGATAAGGTCAGCTTCGCGACGCGTGTACTACAATGGCATCTCACCATATACATCTTCGGTGGAAGCTACAATATCCGTGGCCTGCAAGATCATGCGGGAGTAAAACTGTTCGACGAACTTCGGTATATAGAAGACCTGACGAGCACATACCTAGGGGAAGCGGTGATCGACCTTCTAGATCGGAGCTTTAACAACCTTCCGGAATCAGACCCACTCCTCCCCCACCTTGCCTCTTTTGCGAACTCGCAGCTCGAGTATCTGAAGCTATACGGGGAGCGCTTCGATAGGCTTCTGGGCACCGCTGGCGGTACGTTCGCAAAACATTTGTCTCGGCTCATCTATAGTGATGAACGGACGTATACCTAAATTGAATCGTTATGGCCGGAGGTGCGGGTAGTGGCTGTTGCTTGGTTGCATGAGTGTGGCATTGCTAATGATAACTGATCCTGGAACTCGTTCTTGGCCTCTCCAAACACCCCGCGCCGAGAATAGGGCTGAGACCGCCACACGTCCCATGGCCCGGATATGCCAATTCCCGACCCCTGTTCTTCTCCGGAGAAATGCAATCAAGAGGCAATACCTCGTAGCTAGAATCAATAGAATTGAATTAGTTGAACTATCTACATTGCGCCCGACTTCGCCGTGCCAAACTCCAACAGTGGTCACAGGGTGGTCCTGAGCAGAAGACTACTTGGTTGACTTATTAGCAACTCGCTAGCTAAGTCTTGAGGCAACTAAATACATTATCAGCGGTGATTATTGCTAGAATAGGTGATGTAACATGAGTTGGATTGGTTAAGATGATGTTCTATTTTACATGGTCGGAGGGAAAAAGTCTTTGCTGAGCCTATCGGGGGACGACAGCACGCGGCCCAACGCCAAAATTCATCACCTACTCCAGTGGTAAACAACTACGTGGCGGACAGCAGGGCCCTAACACCTGGAACCAACGGCGATCATTGTCTATTTCTGACCAAGGCTGCTAATTCATCCAACACTCCACAAACGAACGACGTTATTGTAGGAATCGCAGAAGAGAATAAGTCTCGATTGTCGGCCGACCACATGTGAACAGACGGAAAACCGAGTTCTAATAGAAAGATCCCGTATAAAAGAGATTCTTTATTGCCGAATAAAGAGCAACAATGAGATCTTTGTTTCAACATACCAATCGAAGACGCTGGTTAAAGAAAGGGCTCAAAGGAGTGCCGTTAGCGGACTAGTATTTCCGTGAGTATTATTTTTTCGACGTCTAGTATAGGCAAGCTTGGTTCTAGGCTGGGGTGATGCCTAACCCTAACGGACTGGATTTGGTCCGAGGTGCTAATACCTTGGGCGGGGGTGTATACAGACTTTTTGCACTTGAGTTTCTGTTGCTCGAGAGGTCAGTGAGTGTTACCAGTTATCAGTTGCACCCCGGCTTCTTAGCACTCTCCAGCGAGGGAGGATTTGGCATATAAATAGTCTCATCGCCCCGACTAGCGGCTGAATAGTCCCTAACGCCCACCCCCCCGGCTCTTCATAACCCCAACATTAACCAAAGATGGCAGACCATAGAGTGCTCCTACCCATCCAAGAGTAAGAACCCCACATGCCGCTCCCCCTGGCCCCCCCCCCCAAAAAAAAGGAACCAACTAACCAAACCTCTCCCCAGGATATATTTGTCAAACGTCTGCAACCTCTTCGCCACGGACACATACACAGCCGTTAGGATCCACGAATCTTTGCTCGAATCCGTGGCCCCCGCTGTGGCGGGCATGTGCGACCGGACGCGAACCGCGCACTTTAGGGACGATGTGTGCAGCAGCATGTTGGCGGCTTTCGCGCACTGGGCGTACACGGGCGACTACCCGGACGTACAGCCTAGGGAGTATTCGGCTGGGAATTGGAGTGCTGGCGCGCTGCTGTGGCATCTCACCATGTACGTGTTCGGCGGCCGCTACAGCATCCACGGGCTCCAGGATCTCGCGCGGCAGAAATTGGCCCGCAAACTTACTGAGGATGAGTATCACGCTGCTTCCGTGGTGGATTTTCTGGGCCAGAGCTTCAACGATCTCGCGGAATCCGACCCGCTTCTTCCCCATCTTGCTGCTTTTGCAAGCGCGAGGCTTGAGGAACTGAGCCATTGTGGTCACTTTGTGCAACTTCTGGGCTGTGCTGGCGGCGCGTTTGTCCGGCATTTGATGGGATGTGCCAAGCGTGAGATCCGTTGTGGCTCTTGTGTGTTGCGAGATATGGTTCCGGGACACCTTGCTCAGGAGTCTCGGCTGGAGCAGACCTTAGGTGGTGGGGTTGGGTTGGGTGGATAGGTTACCTTAGTGTGGAGGGCGAGGGGGCGGGGATACTAGTAACTTTTATATTCGGGCCCTTTATTAGATTTCTGGCAATATAGCTGGTCTTGCTTGTATCGCCCTGCTTTTGCGCCCTGTGGGCCGTCGTGACTTCGTGGTAGCCTCGCTCTCCAACCCATGCTCACTGGAAGTTTCATTCTTGGTGAAAAACACCAAAACTGATTTTCTAGGATTCAGGTGGTGCAGCGATGTAGATGGATCTAACTGAAGCGAGGATGACGATGAGGAGATGGAGGAAAAGGGGTTATTGCAGCTATGAGGCTATCGGGATATCTAGGGGCAGAATCCCAATTCATACAACCGATCTTTCGAGAAATAGAGCCTAACGTCCGCGACTTCTCCAACATCAACAAAATGGGGTTTAGTCTATGGTATTGGTATTTGTAATGGACTACTAGGGGGTATTCGGGATTCATATTTAGCCCGGGCGTTGGGTGGATATTGTGGAATCAAGGGGCGGGTAGACGTGAATGTGAGTTGTCTAAGTAGACTGATTTGTATGGACTGTTGTGCCCTTCCAATCCCCTTTTTTACTTACTCCACCCTCCGTAGAGCCTAACTACACCCCCCCCTCCCTACATACAGCGCCAACACACCTTCCAAGCATTTCCCCCCCGTCTTTATAACCAAAATCGCCTCCCTAATGAATCACGCTGGACGCCGCACTACCTTGAAGCACCGAGTCTCCCTGCGCCGGAAAGAACGCCCCCCCATTTACATCCGGGCTTGTGGGCACAGACTTTGTCCCCTGCCCGCCTATCGACTGCTGGCGACGTGTCTTTCCCGGAAACATACCCGAAATTTTGCTTTTGAAGGGATGCTGTTTGAGCTTCTCGGCTTCCTTGCGTTTGCGCGTTTGCGCCTCGATGAACCCTTCAAACTCTACTTGTGCGTTGATGAGGGCCTGCTGGGTTGACCACACGACGGTGCCGCGATGGATGGTGTCGTCTGGGACGAAGATGCGGGGGAAGAGCTTGGTGTTTGTTCTTGGCTGAAGCGGTGCGGAGGGGGTTCCAAACTCTTCCAAGTAGCTCCATTCTTCGTCTTCGTCCTCCATACTCTCCACGCTTGCAAGGACCATCCTTTGGCTCTTTTGTGCTTTTTTCCATATCTCTACTAATTCCTCCAATACCACTCTTAACTCGCCAACAAACCCTTCGATATCTGCTGTCAATTCCCTCAAGTAGTCCTTCGCTTTGTCAACCATGGAATCGACAGCCCGTCCCCCTGCTTCACCCACCTCCTCTTCCCCATACACTGTGAATATGAGCCCTCGAACCATCTTCTCCCTCTTTTCGTCTACATGGTATTGGTCGTCCAGAATTTCTTTCAAGGCCCGTGATGCAAACTCGGACTCGGGGATATAGCTGGGAGTAAGGATTATATCGCATAGGAGGCTCGAGAGAATGTGAAGTGCGGTAATCATCCGGACCTGTTTGGCCTCGAGGCTGTTGTTAGGCGTAAGAGGCAGTTCGACTCCAAGAATTGAAGGCATTTTTTCCCATTGGTCATAGTCCTTAAGCGACTAGGAGATTAGCTCTACTTATTAACACAAATTAGGAGGGAGCTAGGTGTATCACTACCGTCATGAAGCTCTCTGGGAGGTCCGCCAGGAAATATCTCCTAACGATATCGATCCATCGACTGCGTATATCCGCAACGCCAGTAACACTGGTAAGCAGGGTAGGTCAGCCAATGCCGCTAGCGCCTGTAGATCTATGGGAGGAGACTTTGGTCGTGTCCGGGGGCCACTCACATGTCCTGGAGGTTAACCTCCTCCAATACTTTGAGGTTATCTTCCCAACCCTGCAACTTTTTATCCACATTCCTCTTTTCCCTCTCTAGCTTCCCTAGCCTCTGCTGCACGGATGCAGTCTTTACTCGCTCTTCTTCCAACAACTTCTTCCACTTGTTGACTTCCACACCCAAGCTCCGCCTCGCTTCCTCCTCTACTGCACCCCTGTTTCGTTCAGACTCTTCCCTTGCCTTCTCGAATGCTGAATACTCGGTCTTATAAGTTCCAAGATTGTCCTGATTCCTTTTCTCTAAGTACGCTATCTTGTCGTTCTGTTTCTTAATTACATCGTCTTTCTCCTCCCTCAATGCCTCTGTTTTTCTGTCTTTATCCAATAGCAGTTGCCGAACTTGCTCGAGTTCGCGATGGGTCCCTTCGACGTCTGCATAAGCTGCGCGATAGGGCGCCATGCGCCCAATGACATTTTCGAGCTCGTAGAAGAGGCCCGAGGCTTCTTTTTGTTGGGTGGCGGGGTCTTTTGGGCAGGAACCTCGTCCCCCGCTAGTAGCCCTCTTGCGGGTGCCTTTGCTGGACGATTCGTCTGTAGGCATTTTGGCGGTATTGGGTCGTTGGGAGTTAGGGGCGTTACGTGGTTAAGTACGATGTGAAGGGCAAACGAGAGTTTCGACTGGCGACGGCCTGGTTCTGATTGTTAATTGAAGGCTGATGGAAGAGGTTTTCAACGTGCGAGACGAACTGCCACTGTATCGGCCGCTGCCGCAAACGAAGAGGGTTATGAAAACGCGCTCTATTTCATCCTCCCCAACCAACCCCACTCTCCATCTGCCCTACGTCGAAAGAGCGATATGGCCGAAGGGCAATCGATCAAGGCATTGGCGGGTTCGGTGATCAATACGCCGGTGGCGTACGACGCATCGCATCTTCGAGCGGAGTCTCGTGTGCATTCGCCGTTTTCGGCGGCACCCACAGCATCGACAAGGCAGCTGTGAGGTGGCGGCTGTGTATTGGCGAGGACGACTGGAGCCATCCACAGATGTGGGTTGTTCCTCCAGGATCTACAGACAAACGGAGGGAGGCCTGTTCGCCCAGTCTGCAGAGCAACCCACGATTGGGCATTGGGTCTGCAGAAGGACTGTGTAGCGCGGGGCAGCTAGGTGTGCTGCGACATACATTCTGGAGGAAATGAGAGGGGCATGGAGATGAGGCGAGGGCGATGCGCGTTGGGCCTACGGTCGGGAATATTATGTAAGTCTTGATCTTTTCTCCGGGCGCACCCCACTGCGATCGCTGTACCAACAGCACACCGAAATCAGCTGGCTGAACTCAGCGACCATATTCTCCGGTCTGGAGAGGATGGCTCGGCGAGGGAGCGACTAGCCCTCCCTAGAGATGCAGGACATACTTAGGCCTCCCAGCGAGGAAAGCTCGATGAGCTGAACCGGGAACAAGGCCTCTCTTCCCCTTTCTCTCCGTTGGTCTGCATGGAGGATTGTACTACTTAACCCCGAAACACCCAGGCAATCGAGGAGTCCAGCTCAGACCCCAATCGGCCCAGGACCGCATTGTGCCACACTAATTAGTTCACCACTTGGCTGAGAGGCGGCGCTTCTGAATGTCTGGACGGGGTTACATCGATCGGGAGACGGAGCGTTGGAGCAGGTAGCGACCCTCGTTAGGGTGATCACAATTAGCTAACGCAACTCTATGCCGGGCCAAATTCTTAGGCAATCTCTTTTCTATGCAGCTTCCCCGGTGTCGCTGGGGTGATTTGGGCGATCAGCGGAAAGTTCTCTGAACGAGCGCTCTCATTCTAGCCGAGGGGTGAGGCAACCACGACTCCGCTATCTATCGTTCCTCCGTTTGTATGTAGCCATTGGCGGGGGCCCGCACGGCCGCGTGTCTTGGTGAATTGCTTGCTTGGCTCATCACCGGCATACACGGACTAACTGCCGCCTGTCACCCAATACTGAGACGGCGGACCCACACTACCTCGATCCCCGTTTGCTCTCTCCAGCCCCGCTCGTCTGCGGGGTTGTGCGTGACACTTCCCTTGCCCTACAGCAATTGGTTGTGCTGTGTCGGAGGCGGGGGATGCTGCGCCGCTCACCAACTCATTTTGCTCTCGCGGGGCGGGTCAAATGCTGTGGAACTCGAGAATGCCGAGTCGGCTTGGTAGTACATGTAGCTCCACCCACAGTTGTTCATTGGGCCGTGTCGTGGGGGACAAGCGATTGCGTCGGAACCCAAGGTCCACCAGGACCAGAACCTGGTGTAAGCACCATGGAAGCCTCAGACAGCCTGTCGAAGACCCGAAGCGAAAGAGCTGTGAAGTCGCCGGTTTCGTGCTCGGGTGGTGGGGCGTCATGTGTATCGGCCGGCTGCGAGAAGGTGAAGAGATACATAGGAGGCGAATGCCAAGACTTGTCCCAGACTCCAAGCACACTCTTCCAGGCCAACATTTCCAGGCCACATTACATTGCGGCCTCCACACGACAGAAGGCTCTTCAGTGGGGAATAGCTCGCTTAGGCTGCGCGACACGTTTACTGTGTACGCGCCGGGCTGCTCCACGTGGCTACCCGGCAGTATAATCCCCCCTCCACATGCTTCGTACCTTTGACCTTCTTCTCATTTCCTTCTTCGTTCCACAACGCCCATATAGAAGTAATCGCTGTTCCACTGAACCACGCCACTGAGTTCTCACAGACTGTTCATCCCCGTATGCTTAGCTCTAGAGTGGCAATCTCTGTTCTCTTTTAACCTACTCCTAACCTCTCGGCGACACCGGTTTCATTTCTTCCGCGAGCAGACGTGCTAATGGAAAGCGGGGCTTCGCGAGGGAGTCGTGGTTCCGGTCGTGGGAGAACTGAAGGTGACCGCCATAGGGTTGCTCGAGCTAGAGGAGGAAAGGGGGAGGGGGACAGGAGCTATAGGGGAGGTGCAAACCACAGTGGACGCGGAGTCAGCGAAAGCCGCGATGGGGGTAGTAGTCGTGGGGGGCATCCCAGGGCATCCCAGGGCATCCCAGGGCCGCTACGGAGGCCACGATACACGTCATAGAATGCCTGGCTTAGGGGTCGGTGCGGCGGACTTGTCTCCGGCGCAGATGCAAGACTTCCTACAAAGTGGCTTAAAGATCGTCGAAACAGGTTCTACGCAGGAGAAACAGGACTTGATAAGAGGGCTCGCCGATGAAAGGGGACTCCGGAGGATCAGACAAATACTCGAAGCTGACTTTACAGGATCCTACAGCGTCCTTAAACTGATGTTCCATCCACATTGCGTCTTATTTCTCCAGCTAATCTCACACCACGAGCTCCAATATTCCCTCGTGCTTGAAAAAGCCGTCGGCACGATATACAACGTTGTGTATGGACACGATGGGCGTCGCGGGGTCGAGTTCTTCCGGAAGGTCGCAAACCATCTACTCCAAGAAAGGTTTAGTCCCCAAGACTCCTCTGCGCTGGCTAGTGTGCAGGTATTCGAGGAGGCTCTACTGGCGGCCACGGCAGCGCTCCTCAACACGGTCAACCTCAACCAGGGAGCGTCGGTCGAGGCATCCTTTGGGGATATTGTGGATACCTGTTGTGCCTGCTACACCGAGGACGAACACTCGAGTTTTGCAATTCGCTCAGCCCACCAGAACATCCAAAGAACCAAGGACCGCCTGTCGACAGGCGATATGATTGCCCGTGCACCTAGACCTCCCACCAGATCAACACAGAGTCCAGCTCTTCCTTTTGAGATCGACGTCGATCTCCCCGGGTCCCTCTCTCGTGAAGGACCAAGGCACGACAATGACCACGAAAACATCGAGAAGATCAAGATCCTTCCGACCACGCAAGAAATCGGGTCTAACCGAGCAGACTTCCTCCCAACAAAGGGGATGCATTCCCAACACCACCTACAAGGCGTTTCGCGTTTGCTCGATTCCCAGTTTCGACTACTCAGGGAAGATACTACGGGGCAACTAAGGGATGCAGTCCGCATAGTTCATGGCAACTGGAAGGCCATGGCCCAGGGAGGCGGTGGGAAGGCGAAGAAAATACTGAGACAAGCGGGAACACCACTGAGAACTTACCACGATATTCGGCTAGAACACTTTGGATACGGTAGTAGGAGTGGCCTGGAGATTGGTATCTCTTTTAGCCAGCCACGCAAAGTCGCTGGGTTGGGTAAGAAGCAGCGGAAGGTAGCGTGGACTGAATCGAAAGACCTGAGGGGTGGGTTCCTTTTGGCACTAATTGATAGTTCCGGACAAGCGACATTCCTATTGGTTTCTCAGCGAGTGGTAGTCGCCGATCGAACAACGGACGAACATCAGAATCAAGCCCCAGTTGGCTTGCGCGACCTCGCCAGTGACGCGAAGAGGGCGATGATCACACTCTGTCTTGCAGATCCCAACTCAGCGGCCGATCAGTCGAAACTTGTTTCCCTAGCCGGAAACCCTATCGCGAGGGATACATTATTGATTGAATTTCCAAACCTCCTCTTCGTTTCATTCGAGCCCATTCTCAGATGCCTCCAGGGCCTTCACAAGATCCCGGTTCTGCCCTTTGCGAGGTGGATTATACGTACGGCAATCGACACTGGAGCTGGTGTGGAGGGCACCGCTAAAGTACCCCCCCCACTGTATCTCGTACGAACCAGAGCCACACTTGATCTTAGCTGCATCGCTTCCGCTAAGCAGAACCTGTCCTTTTCTCTTGCAATGCCAGTGACAGTCCAAGACCTGGTACGGAGCACAAGTTTAGACCACGGCCAAGCCAAGGCATTAGTTTCCGCACTGCAGCACGAATTAGTCCTAATCCAAGGCCCACCAGGAACCGGTAAATCCTATATCGGCTTGCAGCTTGCGAAGGTATTGCTTGCTAATGCGAAGAAGACGCAGATTGGTCCAATAGTCTGCGTGTGAGTGCCCTCACATCTATTGTGGCTATTCGGCTTACATGCTGATTAAATTCTAGCTGCTACACCAATCATGCATTGGACCAATTCCTTGAACAGCTTCTCGATAGCGGGATCGAGAGAATTGTCCGAATGGGCAGTAGATCAAAATCTCTAAAACTCCAAAACCTCTCATTGTTCAACTACAACAAAAAGATTCCGCGAACACAGACTGAAAATCGAGAGGTGTGGCAATGCATGACTAACTTAGAAGATGTCGGCTACGAGATGGAGGATATCTGTACGCGCATCTCGGCAGTTCACAGCTCGAGCACGTTAAAGATTCACTTAGAGCGAAACTACCCGAGGCAATACCACGACCTCTTTAGCACTGAGGATGCTGAAGCTGAGGGGTTCACAGTTGTACGAGCGAAGGGAAACTTGGTTGACTCGTGGATTCGCGGACACGATCGACGCCTCGGAACCACAAGACCAAGGACCGGGACAAACCGCTCAGTTGCCCAGCTTCTTTCCGGGAACACCTGGGAAATGTCGCCCGCAGAGCGGATCCGACTCCGTCAGTATTGGGAAAAAGAAATTCGTGCCGAAGTAGAAGTAGACTTGGAGGATACTATCAAGAGGCACAGTCAGGCGCGGCATAGGCTTCTTCAGATATATCGGGAGTCTGACAAGCGGTGCCTAGAGCAAGCACAGGTCATTGGAGCTACGACAACCGGCTTAGCGTCCAACTCAGATCTGCTCCGCAGCATCTCTGCAAAGGTACTGATCTGTGAAGAGGCTGCCGAAGTGCTGGAGGCGCATGTACTAACCGCGCTATTGCCATCGGTGGAGCATGCCATTTTGATTGGGGATCATCTCCAGCTGCGGCCTCAGGTTTCTTACCACTTGTCTGTGGAGAGTGAGCGGGGGCAGCGATATGGTCTCGACGAATCACTCTTCGAAAGGCTAGCGAATGAACGACTACAGAATGGGGACGAGTTCCCCATCACGCAGCTCAACGTCCAGCGGCGGATGCACCCCTCGATCTCTTCACTTGTCCAGAAAACACTATATCCCGCTCTCAAGGACTATAGCAGAACGTCCGAGCACCCACCCGTGGCCGGGATGCGACGAAGGCTGTTTTGGCTGGATCACCGGCACTGTGAGGATGCTAGTGACGATGGAGATCAAGTACAGACATCACGTACCAACGAATGGGAGGCAAACATGGTGGTCGCACTCGTCCGTCACCTTTCCCGACAAGGAGCTTATAAGACGGGGCAAATCGCTGTGATTACGCCCTACCTCGGTCAGCTGCGCAAACTGCAGAAAAAGCTGGGATTAATATGCGAGCTACTAATTGGAGATAGAGACCAAGAGATATTAGATTTGGACGACGATGATTCAGATTCCAGTAAGCCGGCGCAGCAGGCAGAGAAAAGAAGGCTCATTGAGGGCCTACGGGTAGCTACTGTGGATAATTTTCAGGTGAGGCCAATATTCGCGTGATCGTATTCACCGAAGCTTACAGGACTATCACTCTTAGGGGGAGGAAGCTGCCGTCGTGATCGTCTCCCTAGTTCGCAGCAACGCAGGAAGGAACTGTGGCTTCCTCAAAACATCTAATAGAATCAACGTCCTGCTAAGGTATCTAAATGCTCCGCCCAACCAAATCTCCGTCTATCGTGCCAGCGTTAATTAGGATATCACAGTCGCGCACAGCATGGGATGTACATCATTGGCAATGCGGATACCTCCACAAAGGTCGCAATGTGGGCCGAAGTCATCAGCATGCTCGAGGCTGGTCAGAACATTGGGCCAAAGCTCGAGCTCCACTGTCCCCGACACTCCGACGACCGAATGTATGTGTCAGAGCCTGAGGACTTTGCAGTTTTTGCACCGGAAGGCGGGTGCTCAGAGCGGTGTGCCCTACGACTGAACTGTGGACATGCCTGTATTAACAAGTGTCACTCTGACATAATGCACAATGCGGTCAAATGTATGGAGCCATGCCTGAAGCAGTTTACCGCATGCGGCCACTCCTGTCCTCAGTTATGTTACTTTCCATGCAAAAAATGTCACAAAAAAATACCTTTAGTCAAACTCCTCTGTGGACACACCGCCGCGTCGCTCGAATGCCACGAGACGCAGGACCTCGCTACCGTCAAATGCCAGAAACAGGTTGTACGGACCGTTCCCATTTGCAACCACGAGGCCAAGGTCCCCTGCAATACCGACATGCGCAAGTTCAGATGTCTGAAGCCTTGCGGTAACGTCTTACCTTGCGGACATAGCTGCGGAAAACCCTGTTGGACGTGTAGAAAGAAGGGAAACGATGGGGTGTTAAAGATCAATCACGGTTCCTGTGGTACTCCATGCGGGCGAGCGTATACCACGTGCTCACACGTCTGCGGACAAGTCTGCCACCCTACGGAATCATGTAAGCCCTGCAATCGACCATGTGCGGTCAGTTGCAGACACAGCAGATGCTCGAAACTGTGCTGCGAGCCTTGCCCGCCATGCGCCGAATACTGTGGCTGGAGCTGTGCCCACCGGGAGGCCTGCAACATGCCTTGTGCGGTTCCATGCGACATTGCTCCTTGTTCGCTGCGGTGCTGCGAAAATCTACCATGTGGACACCAATGTCCTGGAATATGCGGCGAACGTTGCCCGGAGCCCGCATTCTGCCAGACCTGTGCAACGCCCGACGTCCTCCAACGCAGTGTCGACCTCATCACGTTTGAGACTTTTGCAGAGATTAATCTTGCCGATGACCCTCTCGTGTTCTTCTCCTGCGGGCACTTCTATACTGTTTCTAGTCTCGATGGGGTCATGGAACTAAACAAACATTATGAAGTCGACAGTGCAGGGGAGATTATTGGGCCCAAACCGTCCCGTCGCGTTGCATCAGGAGCCTCACCGAAAGTTTGTCCGGAGTGCCGTGCACCGCTGCGCGATGTCGACCGCTACAACCGAATTGTTAAGTTGGCCTTGCTAGATCAAGCCACGCGGAGATTTGTTAGCCACGCAAATAATTCATATGCACAGCTGGTCGGCAAGGTCGCAAAACAGGAGGTGGCGCTAGAGAGCGAAAGGAAAGCCTTTGTTGATCACTGGTCTCTAGGTAGAGCTTCTAGCAAGGACGAGGACATGAAGAACTACCGGTGTCGAGGACAGAGTCTCTTGGATGAAATTGATGCCTTTACCAAGTCAGTAGCGAGCGCTGAACAACCCTATGGCAAGATCAACAGCATGGTCATCGACGCGTTTCGGCGTCGGAACGCAACAAGCACCTTTGAGTTTGACGGAACAGCCATCCAAACCGGATTCCAATTCCGCGCGGAAAGTCTGAGTCTCCGCCTTAACTGGGCGCTCCTCTGGGACGCTGACACGATCTGCGCCAATAACTCCGTTAACAAGCTCATCCGGGAATCCCTATACGCAATTCTCAAATCCTCCCTCAGCAACCTGCTAAAACGTTGCATATCCCTCGAAACATCCTCAGTCGAAGCAAAGCTACCCCAGCACGAAGTTGAAGCCCGGATCTACCGCGCCCAATTTACCACGCTTGCCCTCAACCACCAGGAAAAACCATCGACTAGCATACCCGACTCAGAAGCAGTAATCGCAGCGCACCGCCGCAGGGAGAGAGAAAGCATAGAATACTGCCTCCAGCTCTGCAGCCAGCTCCCGGGGACCCTAGGGCATTTAAAGCCCGATGTAGAAAAGGCAATACGGCTACTAGACGGGGGAACATTCTATAGTTTTGTGAGCACGAAGGAGAAACAAGAGGTATACGAGGCCATGGCACAACAGTTTTCAGGAACCGGCCACTGGTATTATTGCCAGAACAACCACCCGGTAAAGCTTAACCCCCTTCCCTTCCCCCCCTCCCTCTGCCGATAATAACATGAAATGAAATAAATAGTTCACGGTTGGCGACTGCGGCATGCCAATGGAGCAGGCGAGATGTCCCCAATGCGGCGAGGCTGTAGGAGGGAGAAACCATACCCCCGCTGCAGGGGTGAGGAGGGCTGACGACTTGGACGAGATGTTCGGGAGGCTGAGGGCTAGCTAGGGGAGGGTACTTTGTTACAAAATAGTGCTAGTCAACTATTAGACTAATTAAAATCCAACACATGTCGGGGTTGGGTTTTTAAATGTACACCCCGGACAAGTTGGCATATTGGCTACATACCTATGCTGGCTGCCCAGCGTAGATACAAAAGACCAGCCGCAGTAATCTCCAGACAGCTATCCACCCCGTCTACCCAGAGACGGGCAGAATCCGCAGCATAAACACAACACCCTCTTTCCACCCCAACAAAGAGAGATAGATACACCAAGCCCCTCAACAGCCACCCCACTGTACACAACAACCAAGACCCACCATTCGATCAAACCAGGAAACAATACATTTCCTGCAAAACAACCCCATCATTTATTTCACACCACCAATCAAGCCAAAATCCCACAAGTAATAACAACCCACACCACCGCGACATCTGCCCTGCACCCCACACACAGGCTGGATATCTGCCCCGTGGCAATGGGGTTGTTCTGTGTCGGGTGGAGGGGGGGGGGTATGTGCGAAGCTATAGTACGCGGGCTCGAGCGGTGCTTTTTTTTTTTTTTTTCCAGATTTATTCTGTACCTTATGTGTGTGTGTGTGTGTGTGTGTGTGTGTGTGTGTGTGAGGGAGCGGGTGAGGGGGGTGAAAAAATTAAAAATTAAAAAAAGGGAAATTTACCGAAATAGCACGATTTTCAAAATTATTTACTCGTCTAGCACGATTTCGATAATTATTTACTAATCTAGCACGATTTCGCTTAGGCTCTCACCCCACCAAATCTAGTTAAGACTCTAGTTAAGCCTATACCCGACTGCAGTGATGATCGCATCTGCCCTCCAACAGCATGATGTTAATGCAGCACTACAACTTCTTCCTTCTACCTATTGGCATTTCTGCAGCTGCGATGGGTATGCCCAGGCTGCTTGCAGTGCCCACAAATTTTTGCCCATCCCTTCTCCTCCCTCCGTATCTTCTATTTCTTTGGGCGCCCTCTCTACTTTGCTAATTCCGGAGCTATACAATTATCAAACTCCTCAACCAGGTCCTCCTCTCGTACAGGATGCATAAAACATGGGTATGTCTGACAGTAATGATTTATCGAGTACCATTCATTAACATGGGTATATGGATCCAATTCTTGCCAAAGACATATGGCTACTGCATGACAACAAGGAATTAAAAACTCTTGAAATTCTCTACATATACAAGTTTGCTCCTCCAAGTTAACAATATGACTTGATGAGCCCAGAGTATATACCTGAGCCAGTTTGTCTGAAGCAGGACTAACTTTATATTGTCGAGCCTACTAATAGCTGGTATCCAGTATTCCGCGAGCATAATCAGTAATTCGTTCTGACTAATGAGGCTGATGGCATCGCAAATGTATGGTAGACATGACTTGAGCCCATGTTGATGCAAGCAGCTGTAGTATGGGCAAATTTCGGTAGGGATTCCATAAGGAATTGATCGATTCTATAATGTTAGAGGTAATTATTGGAAATGAAGGCTACGGAGGTACGATCGCATGTAGATAGCTCAGAATTGAATGTAATTGATTGCTTGATTAAGTACAATAACGAGGGCATGCCATGGAGCTTATATGCTCCATGGCGAAGTAGAATTGGAC